>JAQGCS010001264.1:0-14763 GCA_034702105.1 Fuscozetes fuscipes
GCACAGCACAGCACAGCACTGTCGCTTCTGTAGGACAGAGATGCGGATGCAGTAGTCATTGATGCGGTAAAATACATGTGCATCCGATGAAAAGACAGGAGACGTCGACCAGAAACAAATGGTATCGCAATGTTATTGTTGCACATAATAAGTGATGGCTCTGTAGTGCTGTCCGGCCATTCAGTCCAATATCACAAACGACTAAACTCTGCCCGAATCTCATGAGAGAGTTCAACACAAAACTTATTTCACTGAAAACAAATGAATTGCAATTTTTTCGACAAAAAATATCCAGTTTTTAATCCAATGGTAAGACAATCAATATTCTTGTCGTGAATTTCATTCGAAGTGAAAAATCAATCAAACATTGAGTTCAGAAAAGTTTGCGAAAAACAAAACCAAAGAATAGTATTCAAAGCATTCGAATTATTCTTTGAAATAGAAGAGGATATGATGTGGATGCTTTTATTAATAGCAAAATACTATTTAGAAAATTCTAAATATTTTGCCACAAAAATAGAGTATATATTCAAACGAATGAATTTGAAAATAGTTTAAAAATCGATTTATTATTCGGAGTTTAAATCAGAGAAGAAATCGATCGAAGATTTTTTGAGCCCTAATTGAATGATAAACTGAATAATCGAAATATCGGCGGATAGAGTGGACTGAAGGAAAGGTCACAACTGAAGTAATTTATGAGATAAGACTCGCAATGGAATGAATCGAATCAAAAGAGAGAACCAAAAGAAGGAAAGAATCGATAAACTAGTCTATAGAGTGAAATAGAAGGCCATAAGAGAACCGCTAACTTATGATATGATAGTAACAAAGTTTTTGTGTCGAAACGTTGGACTCACTGTAAGGATCATTAGGCACACAGACACTAACTCAACAAAATGGACACAACAGCCAAACGACATGCAAACACAAACGAGAGATGGTTGTGTCCGCTCTTCATAAAACCAAAACGCAAAATAAGCCTAAATATTATGGACAGAGAAACTCGATCTCAGTATTAGTATCTAACAATAGTGTCTGTCCCTCTAACTTATCATCATTTTGTTGGTCAGACTTCTATTCATTTTTCTATCGATATCTGAATCCAATGGACTGTCAATGGGTTTGCTTTTTATTTGTATTTAATATTTATTGATGTTATTCAGGAAAAAATGGTCGACACCTTCGCACTGGTGTCAAACACTCCATGTGATGTAAAAAGACAACAGGTCAGTGCCATTGCATTACCACTAATATTATGAAAATACAATAGAAAGACATCATAAATATATTTCTAAACGCATTTAAATTTAATAGAAGTAAAAATATTAAACTTCGAGATATTAATAACTTTCTATTTAATGGGAATATTGTTTTGAATGGAAAAGAATTCATCACTAAACTGAAGTGCATATGTATGGGTAAATGGGTTCGCCTGTACACCAGTCTCTAGTGCCAACCTCAGCATCGCCAGTATTTTTCTTATTCAAAGCACATGCATTTAAGTTATTTCGGTCACTTTTTCATTTTGAGATTCATCCATCAGCCCATAAATATTCTACGAGTCAGAGTCTCAATGAGAATTCAGCACAGGGAGAGAAGGGAGAGGGAGAGAGAGAGCGAGAGAGAAAAGGGCAGCCATACAGAGATTGTAAAAGAAAAAGAAGAAAAAGAGGAATCAGTGACGTTCTTAAGTGCATCGAAACTCTCTTCATAGCAATAGTGGTGTTTGCGATCCAAAGGATTTTAGAAATCCTTTTGTATGAAAAAAATGTTGAAAATAATGGCAAAGAAAGAGAAGAATGAAGAGAACACATTGAATATAAGGCCAAAAGGATGGACCGATGGATACCTTTACACAAACATTGATGTCTGGCTTTCTTTCAATGAAGATCTATAGACTTTTCTATTTCCTTTCCTCTCAATGTATAAAAGATGTGCTTCTATTCGTATAGCTTCGGAAATGCCTTTTAAATGCGAAGGCAGAGGACTGGTATGACAATGAATGTAATGGAAATCATAATTACATTTATAGTGAATGAAAATTTGATTTTTAAACCAAAATATTGTGACGTTTTCACAAACAGATGAACGCAAGCATATAATGGGTTTACGTCTGTATGATTCCAGAGCTAATACACGAGTAGAGAATGTATGGGATCAGTATAAGAGTCAGATCACAGCAGAAGAAAACTCTAAGATTTTAAACGAATAAAAGGAAAGAAAAAATAAGTGAAAGAAAAACAGTGAACACAAAGAATAGCGTTTGTGTGTAATGCAGTGCACAGAATGAGTAGAGAAAGTTTGTGCTCTCTTTAGACCTGATTCTTGTGCTTCTCTTGTGATCAAAGCTCACCAGCGATGGAATCGAGAGAAGAAAAGTTTCATTAGACTCAAGCACTCTATGGAAAGTAATTGTCTGATAGAGAGAGCACAGCACAGTTAAGGCAGGGGAGGGAACGGCCCATTGAGACTCGAGTATCCTTTTACTTACGAAATACACATTCGTAGACAAACACAAACACATTGAGAGAGAAAAAGAGAAAAGATAGCGATAGAGAAACGGATAGAGAATTGAGAGAAACGAATAGAGAAATACAATCAAAAGCCTTGCAATACATTTGAAGCCTATCTTTGAATTAAAAGCGAAAGAGAAGCCAAAAGAAAAAGAGGGGAAATTCGGGCATTGATTCGATAAAAACTGTACAAATATATATCGAAATACTCAAGACTTCCCAATTCGAGCAAAAATTCTTAACACAAATACTGAAGTCTAAGTAAATGAGAAGACGAACTCAAGAAATATAAAAGATATGAGAGATCTTATATGAAGGCACAGCACATTAGTAATGAGATGTAGGCAATGCCACTACTGAATAGTAGTAATAGTTGTGCTGCAATCAAATTACATTCATTTATCTTAGTTTTAAAAAAATGCCAACATTTGAGTTAAATCGTGCGTTTCATTCATTGCGGCACTGAATTAATTTCTTTTAAAAGACATCTTAACTCCGATAAAAACACAGAAATTATAAGAATGAGAGGAACTGTTAAACTGATGCACAGAATATCTTATTCTAATAAACAATAGGCTTTGCCATAGACTCCGATCAGCCATTAATATAAAAATCTATGTAAGAGACGAATGTAATCCCTTTCGCCCCGAATTGCAAAAAACAGTTTCTCTTAGAAATTCTTAATTTATTCAAACTTTTATTTAGTGGAGCGTCAAAAACAAAGCAGTTCGGGGATAGGGTTCGAAGAGAATAATAGCAAAATTCTCGGCTCACAAAATGTTTGATAGCGTAGAGGACTTCGCAATCAATGACGGAATGAATGGAATAAGGGATGAGTGCAACGACTGAATCAATGAAAGGTCGAAAAGCCGCTCAGAATATTTGTTAGACCCACGAGAAGAATATGAGTGTAATTCTGATTTCACACAACTCTGAACTCTTCGCACATATATAAGAGTATAAGAAATTTAGTGCTAAATAACACAAAAACGCATCACTTTTCAAACATTTTTGAGATATGACTAAAAGGAATGGAAGAGAATGCGAATCGAGGAGAGAGAGACAGAGAGAGAGAGAGAGAGAGAGAGAGAGAGAGAGAGAGAGTGTGAGAGTGTGTGAGAGAGAGAGTGAGAGAGAGAGAGAGAGAGAGAGAGAGCACCTAACCATTCATAGGGAAAGCACAACCTATGGAAACAAATTTTAAAAAAAGGTTTGCGTTGTTTGTCTTGGATTCCATCACACACTTCATTAACTTCTCATTCCTATGCAAATGAGAGCCCAATGAATGCTGTTTTCATCCACTTTTATAGAGTTTGCTTTTAAAGCCATTTTGATTTCTGGTTTTACTGATATCTAACTATTTCTGCAGTGAATTGCATTCAATTCACAAATGAAAGCATACTTTCTTGCAAAACATTGGAGCAAAAAATTGATTCACATTTAACCTAATTCTGTGGGGTTTTTGATTACAACTATAAACAGAAGACAACCCAAATGAAAAACATATAATAAAAATACGTTTTTAACGATTTTATAATCTATTCACACAATACACAAATCAATATATTTTTTGTACAATTCCTTTGTTAGAAATAAAGGCAAAGAATAAGGAATAAAGAAAAACACTTTCAGTTTATTTGATATTTATATTTCTCTATTCAAACAATTGAGCGATATTTTAGTGCAAAATCTATTTAACGAATAGTCTTTTTAATGGCTTTTCAAAAGAGCTGTGAGGAGAGGACAGGAAAGGAGAGCACTCATCAAATGTTTGGTTTCACAGCAATACTCAAAATATGAAAACAAAACTCGAGTGAAGAAACGTATTTTCAGACGAAAGTTAATTAACTTTTAGGGCTTAAGACCCAAACAGTGAAGAAAATCTTGTCTAATGTTTCCATATATTGGATTCAGTGATAAAAGTGGTGCAAAATATTTCACTTAAAATACTCTTTTGGTGACTCAAATCTCAATTACACTCCAAATGCTATCAAAACACAACTAAACACTCGAAACAAACTCGAAAAATGTAAACAAACAGACAAACCATATATTTGTTTATCGTATGTATTGTTAGATCAGAATTCACTTTAAATTAATTACTTTAAAACATTGGATTTCCGTTCGTTTTTCCGTTAATACATTTCTCGTCACAAATATGTTTCATTTGAGACAAAAAAGATAAATACAAAACTTTAACATAAATATTAAAAACAAAAGGAATGCAATAATACTGTCGACAATCAAAACAATTAAATTCTAAGATTTTAAATATTGAGCAAATTTGGGGAAAATATGATAAATCTCAAGAGATATCAATTTTTGCCGAAAAGACACAACAGAATGCAATTGATCTGAGAGGAAGAGCCGAACGGGTATATAGTTTTTTGTTATTTTCACAGCCATTTAGTTAGTTATCTCTTTTGAGACATTGTTATAAACAATTTCTGAATGAATGGCTAAAAGTGACACATGAAGTATATGTCACTACTTGTTGCTGGAGACAAACTTTGATGCGAATAACAGTTGTGAAGAATAGACAGCCAAAGAGGGAGAGAGTGGTGTTCGGGACTGACTTTGTCTCTGTCTCATAGTCTGTCTAAATAAATGCTAATTTATCTCTTCTGACACTTCAGTGTCGTACTTATTGAAAGGATTAATCTGTTTTACAGCTTAGGCTGCGGTTAAGCCAACTCTTCATATATTAATACTTAAACATAGATAAGAATCACAACGAATAAGAATTTCTTGTATTCTATGCGTAAAAAACATATTTCAATACAACAAATGAGTTTGAATATTATATTAATGTTAAATACAATTCATTCACAGATTATTTATTTTGTGATTCAAGAAATCAAAAGGAAAATGTATTTTGCGATAAATTTTTAAATAAGACTTTTTAAGGAAACGGAAGACAGAAAAGAAAATAATTCTAAAAGTTTTTTGCGTTATTCAAACATAACATCAAAAGAGTGAAAATAAAATTACATTTTTCTCTCGAATCGAAATAAATAATAAAATTGATTTTCTTGTGCTGTGACTACAGATTCAAAATTCATATGTATTTTTGACAGTATCTATGAGTTGAACAAAAGAGTCAAAAGAAAATAATGCGAAAAAAAGTTGGACAGAGAGAAGAAACAGAAAAGTATTGGAGAAAAATAGTTTTTCAAAACAGATTTTTTGAATAGACATTCACTTTGCCATCAATTCAGACAGAGATAAAAAGTTGACTTCTCTTTTGAAAATATATTTATAAAAAAAATAAAATTATTGGCAACGAATGAGAGACAGGTGTAGTCTAATATCGAGGCAAAAAATATGTATTCATTCAAATAAATACACAATAAAAAGATATTCACAAACGAAAAGAGGCACAAATATATTGTGTGGGCAAAGAATATAAGCGAGAATTGAATACAATCTATAACTATAACTATTCGTTTGCAATTCAAAGGCACAGACAGTCAGTGAGAGAAAGACTGATTTCGGGCATATTTATTGCTATCGAAGAATTGCATATTCGAAGTCAGTCTTTCCAATCGATTGGCGCTCTGTTTGCAGTATATTATTGTCAGACCGAAAGAGAGGACAATATTTAAGGCCTACTATTGCTATCAAAATAATATAAAAATCGCCTCAAGTTTTAAATTGTTTAAAATAGTGTTTGCAAAAGTAGAACGCCTTCTGAGAGTACAGGGCTATGATTGTGGTCTCTTATCACTGAGAGGACAGTTCGCAATCGTCTGAATTCCATTTTTCATTTGACAAACATTTGACATAAGCGCTGAACAATTTTTTTCCAAAACTCTATTATTTGAATATATTTGGATCGCATTCTTCACTCTATACTAAATATTTGTCTATAGCTCTGAATTCCTTTGAAACCAAACCATAAGTTTGCAAATAAAATATAATTTAATTAAATATAAATCAAAATCAAAAGTCATTAAAACTTTGAATATGTTTGAAATCAAATTGAATTTTACTTCACTTTCGCTTTTCGTTTGAAAAATTCATTCTATTTATGAACTGTTTTGAAAAATATGCCAAAATTTTCCGCATTTTATGAATAGTCAGCACTAAAATTGAACTCAAAATTCAATTGAAGTCTGAAACGATTGTTGAGCCAAACCATAGATTTAGTGAATGAATGACTCAATTGTTTCCTTACCTAAAATTAAATGAAAAACAAAATTATTAGTAATTTTCGCATAAAATAACAGTCATATGAATGAGAGTTAGAATAATGAAAAGAAATTATCTCAAAAATAATTATATCTCTATATTATGGGAAGGGATGACAAAAACAAGAATAGAAGGCGAGAGTTGAAGAACAATATTATTCGGAAGACGTATTCATTTGATGAATAATAAAAAAATTGTGAACACAATGAGAGGGCACACATATGAGAGGGGATCCCGACTTAGGAGAGCATACAGTCATTAATCAATATACTTAACTCCGACGATAAATTGCTATCTCTATCTCACAAAAAGGGGTGAACACAACAACAGTATGAGTGGATGTGCTGTAGAGCATCGATATTAGAGAATAAGAGACTGATTGTAATAAATTAATAAATAGCTGACAGGTCTAAACACTCAAACGTCACTTTCACTCACGACAAAAAAGAGTGAGAATCAGCCTGTGCCAGCCATACAGCCATATAAATATAATATGATCTGAACTGTGCTCTCTATGTGCTGATAGTCACTCAAAAAAGTCATGCCATCACTGGAGCACAAGTGGGGGTTAAAGCATTTAATCCTTCATTTTCTAAGAATTATTGATTTTCACATATATTCAGACAAAACAGGGTTTGATTTTTAGCCGCTCTTATCGACTAATATTGTGTTAGTCTTATATGAATTACATTATTCATAACACTTGTGTTGTGTATAAAAAATGATAGATTTTTATTTTATCGCCAAATTATTTTACACTTTTCTCTCTGCTATTAAACACTTACTCTTTTACACCGAATTCAATAAATATTTATAAGTAATATAAATATCAGAAACATTTTCTCGACAGGAATTTCTCATTTGAAACAAGAATATTAAATGTGGCTTAAAATCACTTTTGATTTTTTTTCTCTCAAAACATCATAAATAATAAATGAATTGAAACTCAAAATAAGTTTTGCAAATCAAACAATCGATTGAATGAAATAATCGATGGATAAGTTTAGAAACGGATAAATCTGTTAAAAGACAGCCTATTCTGTGCATTAGTCGTAATATTGTTGACTCTAATAATCAAAACATATCGTCAGCCAATTAGGCTCTGAATGAAGAGAAGAGATCCAAAAGTGAGCCAAAAATCAAATTAAATTATAATTCTCTAAAACAAACATTAGAAGAGAGGAATAGATATAATGCACAGCATTAGTGAAGAGAGAATGCATGTGAGTGTTGTGCAGAAAAGAGCACAAGTGGGCAGTCGAGTAGAGTAGAGTCATTATTCATATTTTTCAATAATGCAAATAAGAGCTCAGTTTCGACTAAAAACAGTAAAAATAGTTTAAACTAAACTCGAATAGAGAGCGAAGAGAGAAAGCACTGCCAAAGCCTTTTTCGCCTAAATTAACTCTTATTGCAATTTCACTAAAACCTAAAGGAAAGCCATATTCTGGTAGTGTATATGTGAGGCGGATAATTAGTTTTGTGCCAATATTGCTCTTCTTATTACTGTTACTCTCAATGCAAATATTCTCTACAATTCTCTACTCAAATACAAGAGAAGACTTTACGCAAACACAGACTCCAAACGATGAGAACAGTGCTGTGCGAGAGAGAGAGAGAGAGAGAGAGAGAGAGAGAGAGAGAGAGAGAGAGAGAGAGAGAGAGAGAGATCGGAAATATTATCGGAGAACATGTCGTTATTTTAGTTGAAAAATGTATTCAACGACTGGTTGTGTGACTTATATTGAATGTGACTATTAGTCGATTAGAGTTTTCAGATATATTTAATTAGGATTATTGTATTGGAAATGAGAAATAAATGTGCAAAATGGGGGAAACGCTTCACTGATATTCAACGGGGTATCACTAAAATGCTCCAGTGAATTAGTTTGTAACGTTTTCTCAATTATGTCAAATAATGTAGCTATCTTGCTGTGTTTTCCGATCTAATGTTTTTAAATAAAAGAAGGAAAAGCATATGGAATATTGCAACGAATTTGAGTCATTCATTGATACCTTGGTTGTCGCATGAAAAAGAGAGTAGAAAAAACATTTGAATGAAAGAGAAAAGTCATAGAATTGATGCAATTTTGTGCTTAACTTTTATACCATTGAATCACGAGATATACGTTTAGACGAATGTTATATATTTTAATACAATTTATTACATATTGTTATACACTCTTTTGTAACGAATAGATAGCATTCAATATAGCATTAAATTAGGTACGACAGCAAAAAATGCAATCACACGCACACCATATATGTGGCTCAACTAACACTAATAGATACAGGAAGTGGTACACAATGGCTATGGTCTGTGTGCGGCTACCAAATGGAGTAAAACAAAAAAATGTTTGATGACTGGGCAATGGTCTGCTTTTTTATGGATTGCAAACACATTGAATTAATGCAACAATAAAAACAGAGTACTGGTATATAAGAGACAAATAACCGCAAAAAGAGCGCACAGTTCGTACAATCACTTTCTGGTTGTGTGAACAGAGATTGTTTTCCTTATGAATACCACAATACACACAAAATCATTGAAAAGACCGTACAATGAATTACTGATTCAATGCATACGAATTGCATTTCTCTTCCAAACCATATCCAAACGCATATCGTATTTGAAATGAAATTTTTTAGATTTTCTATCAAAACAACTGTATATCTATTGCATGAGTTGAGTCGTTGAGTTAAATTTGCTTATATTTTGTTTCACGGATGGCGTGATCATTGGCCAAACACACAAACATAGGGTATTTACACTGACCTCTCAACATCGTTTTTGGGTATAACATTAGGCTAAATTTAATAATATCATCAGATTCTGCATATCAATGTCTATTCAACAAGATAGTTTTTAGCTTTCTATGGTCATATCCCAGCGAGTGGTCTTAAGAAGAATAGCTTGATATCATTCAAATTGTAAGATGCAATTAATAATATGACATTAAGTGACGAATAATGTCTTGTATTGAGAAATAAAAAAGCAAGTTTAATATATGAATAAAATACTAATAAAATATAATACATGTTAATTTTTAAGATAATAGTAAATTAATGATTGCCATTGTATGAAAATGTATTTTACAATTTGAATGATTTCCATGGAATGGCCATACGTAGAAACTATTTTATTGATATGCAGAATCTGATGATATAAGCCTATCGTTTTAACCAAAGACGATGCTCGGGGTAAATATTGAGTTATCCCTAATAAGCATCCATTGCTCGCAATGCAAATCAAACATTTGATGCATTGGCCAAAAAGCAGAATAACATTCACTTTGTGAGAGCTATTTATTTATGTTTGCCAAGAATATTTCATAAAATCCTAAATTATATTATATGCAAAACTAGAGTCAAAATCGTTTACTGTTATCTGTTCATAATATTCGAGTACATTTATGCATATGAATAGCATAGTTAGCGTTTAGAGAGACAAATATCCAAACATTAAATACTCTTTTGTTTTTAACTCAACATTTTTTCAAAACCACAATTTAGTAGTATTTTTAGGCTCTTTTGTCACTATTAGCACACAATTGCAGTACATTTCCCAATGAAAAACATTGAGAATAGAGTGAAATGTTATAATATTTGATCAATAATAGTAAGGCTGTTACTGGACTCCACCCAACAGTCCACCCAAACAGTGCTGTTTTCCCAGCACTGATTACATGCATATACGGGTAAAATGTACTCACAGGAGAAAAAGCCAACACTTTTTGCACATAACAAATATATAATATGCCCTCATATATACAATATATACATCAAAAATTCCATATAATTAATTAATTTTTGTACGATTATATAGTTTTATGAATTCGCGAATAATATCGACCGAAAAACTAGTAATAGTTATGTGATATCAGATATGATATTAGGAAAAAATTGCATCATTAGGAAGGGCTAAGAATTGAGAACTAAACCAGAAGTTATAGAAAGCAGTGCTTTATTTTGGTTCCTAATCTCATCTTTAATTACAGGAGGGATGCATTGGAGCATAAGGGGAGAGCAAATGGGAAATCACACCCCAGGGAATCGACAGCGACTAAATGGACCACAAGAGAAAATGACCGAATGCTTGCAGTTTGTATACAGCACTGGATCTGATTCTTAAACACAAACACAAGACTTCGTTCCAAATGCTATGCAATGATTGGCAAATGAACGCATCGAAGAGCACAACATAAGAAATAAGTGACCGAAAGAGAGAGAGAGAGAGAGAGAGAGAGAGAGAGAGAGAGAGAGAGAGAGATCAGGAGGAGAAATCAGGAGCAGACCAGAAGCAAAAAAGTAAAGTATAAAAAATAAAATGCTTTCTCATTGACATTAGATTTTATTATTATTATTGGAGTCAAATGGAAAGAAAAGTCAAATCAAAAGTCATAAATAGTATTTTTCATATAATAAAAGCGACATATAATCGGTGCAATGCATTTGGTCGGCGACCGACACTCAAAACAGTTTGGTTTTGGCTTTTAGTGTAAAAACCACTTTCTATTCGAACTCTCGAATAAACGAATGAATTGAATGAATGGCGAAAATCGGGTTTATTTTGAGGTCTAATCGTTAGAGAAATGGATATCCATTTGATCTGAATTACATTCAATGCAGAGAAACAATGAATAAACAGAGAAAGTCTTGAAAGCCATCTACAAAATCAAAAATTATTTTTATTCTGTTTCCCAGTATTTCATCTAAAATTACGTAATGGAAAACTTTTTGCTCGAAAATTTAAATTTTATTTTCATACAAAATTTTCAGAACAATGAAACGAAATATCAATTTATTTAATGAATTGCCAAAAAACAAAAGAAATTTGTTTTTCTGCCGGCTTTTCATAAAATGTTGAGATCTATCGACAAAATTAATTTAACCACAATTTCGGGTATGAGTTGGAAGAGCAAAAAAGACTGCTTTTGGCTCATGTTTTTCCTTAGACACAATTTTCCCATTAGACTAATAGAATCGGTAGGTCTGGTAATAATGTTCAGCCTTTCAAAAGAGTTATTACCCAAAAACATTGCCTTTAGGTTGTTATGGATTAGATCTGATGCCAACAGTTCTCAATGTTTTTCTCTAATTATTCTCTTATTTGTGTTTAACTTTAATAACACAATATATTCAATAATAAAATATTTAACAAATAATGAGCTAAAAGTTTGAGATATAAATTGCATTAAATATTGAAAATGTATTTTGAAATTCAATTTTTCATATGACTTATCATTTGATGAATTTTCAAAACGAATTCAATTCAATAAATAAAAACAAACTTTTCTTTTATTAAAGTTTAGAAAATTAAATAATAATTCAGAACTGGTTTTAAAAATTGAAAAATTCTGATAAATCTGAGATATATTTAATTGAAAGGATTAGAGGAGACATAAGAGCACTGAATGAGGAAAAGTGTAAATTATTTCCATATTTTTGATGTGTAAACAAGAGTAAGAAGAGATGATAAATGAAACCTTTAAAGTAAAGCTCAGATTTGGTTTCAAAGTCACGTTCAGAGTTGTGGAGAAAAGTCACATCACATTAAGCACAAGTAATAATCAAATCTTATAGATATGCACACAAATTGAGTCGACCAGCACACCATTGACTACCATCGCACTTTACGGTTACATCTAGTGCCTGACCGCTACGATTAGCCCGGATTTAATTGAACACAAATTTCCAATGGGATGTTAATCACTGGACTAAACGACACTCCACTCGATTGGGAATATTCAAGACTATTAGGAAACACATCTCTATTATAACCGGAATTGTGGTCTCCTTTAAGATAAAAGCCTAAAACGTATTTCTATTTAATGACAGAATATTAAACGCAAATGGATTCGAGTCTGAGATCGACTTTGATTACAATAATGGCTAAAATGCAAAACTTATCTAATATTGGGAACAATCAGACGAACAACTTTTATATCATTAGAAATTCCTGAAGTGATTTCTTTTGTGATTTGAAAACAAAATTTCGCCCAAATATATGAAATTGAATTCACAGAGAAATAAAACGAATGAAAATATGGGAATCAAATCAAATTACAGTTTACTTTAAGGCAAAACCAAATCTAAAGAAAATATATAAAAACGATTTGGCATTTCTTTGCCTAAACTTCTCAACATTTTCTGTCGACTTTCTAGAAAAGAGCGAAACTAAGAAAACAATTTTATATTAAATTTAAAATAAATTTCGTAATTCGATAACTGAATGACTAAATACTTATGAAAAGCAAAAATATTAATTTCAATATAAAAGAAAATATGAAACTCTAGGACTTTAAGCAATAAAATTGGCTCAAAATGTATGTGTATTTATGAATAAAAATCTTTTGACTTTGAAAGTAAACGGGGAAATCTCAAAGAATAATAAGCTTAGAGTATATTAGAATAAATACCACATCATATAAATCCTTTGGTATGGAAATTGTTTTGCATAATAAATGATAAGATATTCGATAATATTCTCTATTCTATTAAAAGTACTAAAACTGAGCCAACAATAAGTCATAAAAATAATTTCCGATAAAAATTTAAATGAATTTCAATTTTAAATTCAAGACTCGCATCAAAACGTTTTGTACGAAATATTAAATTTTTAAACTCTAAATATTATTCACTCGACTGTAAGACACAGGAGTGACATATAATCATAATATAAGGATTAGGGAGAGATTGAAATTTTCAATTAAAACAAAGCAAAATAATCTGATTTAAAACTTTTTGAATCAAAAGAAAGTAAAGAATGAGAAAACGAAATGAATTTGAAGAAAACGAAAATTAGATCAGAATTGAGAGAAGAGGGCATAAAATAATTATTATGTGAATGCAATACACTATACACACAGACCATCGCTTGCATTATACAAGCTCTGGTAGTGTTTGGAAAGTGTTGGCTGAGAGGGATTTGGCAAAATTCAATAAGAATAGCAAATACTTAGGCTAATGGAAGGCAACCAAAGTCTCATATAATGGCTTATAGGACCTCAATGTATGGCCAATGTATGGCACACGAAACGCATCGCTGCCAAACCACTTCCATTGCATACACAACACATCAAACATACACACACAATATATATATAACATATATATATATAACACGTATACATACATATATACTCTACTAAACAAATAAAAATCTATGAAATATATATCTATACTTTCATTCTATGTTTACACCAAAGATGTGTAATTACAAAAACCTTTCCTCTGCTTCGAGACTATCCTCAATTATTGGAAATACATATAAAATTGAAAAATATGATCACAAGACAATACATAACCCAATCGAATGTATCAATTGATTGAGCGAACGATACATTTGTTTTCAGAACAATATAATAAGATTTGAATCATAAGAGGCCTCAAAAGAGATGAAAAATAAGATTAAAAACACGACATTAACTGTAATTTTATTCATAAACACAAAAATTAGTGGCATTAAAATGTGTAGAAAATTATGAGCCCTTTAATAGCTCATCAGTGAAAAAATGTCACCAAAAAGTCTCAAATAATGATATGGAAGCAAAAGAGCATAAAAAATGAAATTTCGAGTAAAACAGTAGACAAATGAAAACAAAAGAAAATGAAAGCATTGTATATAAGAGTTTAACTTAAACAGATCCACAGACTGACCACTGGAGCAAAAATACACTATTATATAAGTTTTGAGTTCATAGTAGTGTACCAGTGCTGTGCTGTGCAGTCATTCATTGTGTTTACCTCATTAACGATGAAAAGCAAAACAGAATAGAATAAGAAAAGAGAGAAAACAAAAAAGAAAGACAAAAATGCAGACAATTGTATAGAAATATATAAACGAATATTATATTTCTATATTATATATATATATATTGGACCAAAAAGAGAGATACAGAGCAAAGCCGGTGCTCACATACATTAGACATACTCTGAAAGACAGTGACATTTCATAGCAATTGGAACGACAAAAATGATAGTGCAGTGAAAGCAACTGTAAGGATGCAAAATGAGACGACTGCAGATAGAGCACAGGCACAGCACAGCACAGCAC
>JAQGCS010001265.1:0-14761 GCA_034702105.1 Fuscozetes fuscipes
CTCTCTCTCTCTCTCTCTCTCTCTCTCTCTCTCTCTCTCTCTCTCTCTCTCTCCAAATCAATAAGAAGTATATTTGTTCCGAAGTAAAACTCAAGGCAATTCAATTTTGATTATATTCTTGCTTGATAGAAACAGATTATTTGAAATAAGCGCTAGAGAACGAGGTGGATTTCAAATTTCAATCGGTACAATTTATAAGGATTAAAGTACATAACTGGATGATTATCCCATTTATTTAATGATACTGTTTGTGTGTGTGCGTGTGCCAGACTATCTTGCTCATCTCAATTCCTAAGTCTGAGAAATATGACCGAAAACACGTTAAAAGAGGGGAAAATGATTTTAAGTTAAAGGAAGGGAAACTCTACTCCAGAATCGATTGTAATACATCTCTGAATAGCTTTACTGTTAAACTAGACTTTGATTACATTTTTCGTTGTATTTTGGTTTCGAATATTTTTTGTCTTATGTTTTGAAGAAATATTCTTTCGAAGAAAATTGAATTAAAGGCGAAAAACACGAAATTCCGGATTTATTTCTCCCTTTTGTTAGTCAGCGAACAAATTCATAAATAATTTTGTGTTTTATTTCTCTTTGTTCTCAACTGTTGTGAAAATTAATTTTCGTTTTCATATGTGTCTAAAATCTTATGAACCACTCATTCGGTACGTAAGCCTCGCCTCTAATCCTTTACAGACTACTGTTTTGGTAGAGCTTTTGGGCTGAACTCAAGTCTGGTCTCTATATTGAAGTCTATAAATCAGCCGAATATTAAAAACAAGAATATATTTTGAGTAAACACTGTTCGAGCATTGAATAAACATTATATTCGAGCACATAATCAATCACTGAAATTCACTTGAGTTTCATCATTAAAGTCCATTTCGTTGGCAAATATGACAGCGATGTGTGTACAGAAATGTAAAGTGTGCTCGACATTAATATTAACTTTTAATTTGCAATTCTGTAACAAATTTTCAAAACATGTAATTCTAGAGATGTGTCGAATAAATTGTGTGTTGGATTCCCGATAGGATTGACTCAAAGTGTGTGCTCTGTACTGTTCTAAATCTATTTCGCTATTATTCATCTCTTGTATTAAATCATAGGGATGGCCAAGCTCATTTACATTTATGAGTGACAGAGTAGTTTTAATATTAAACTATATAGCAGTTTCTTATTCTGGAGTTATTTCTCACAATTCTATAAAATTGTGTGAAAATTGAAAAAATTGATTTTTGTTATCTTCCGTCATCTTTTTAATCAGCCCTTTATTAAAGTTGATGGGAGTTTTACAGTGAGGTATACACAGCTTTTCAACATACAGTGTTAGAGACAAATAACTATTTATTAAATATAATCCTCTTTTGCTTTTATATTGCTTTTAGAGCTATGAATGAAAATAAGAAGTATTGGAAGAAAAGAAAAGATTAAAAGTATAACAGAATAAGTGAAGAGTGACTTAAGAATAGGAAGAGAAGCAAAAACTCTGTCTATTCTGTGCTGTGAGAAGAATGTAGTCCTGAGAAGTCTAGTAAATCCATAAAGTTTTTCTGCTTGTTAGTAAAGCTTAATGACTAATGATGTGCAAAACTGGTAAAGTGTTCCACAGGGATGACCAGATTTGGTCGGAGCCTAGGGATGGCACAGCACTGATTGTGTTTTTACACAAGAATTTCTAATTTAAAAAGTAATTATTTATCAAATATCTCAGGATAATTAGGAATTCCTTTCATATGTTCAAGTTATATAGCTTTTGTCAAATTTATTCAAGCAACTTTATGGAAGACCCTAGGTGGAATAGAATTGAAAAGTATTGATCGGGGAATTGGCAGGAATTGTGACTGATTTGATTAATGGATGTGCTAAGAACAGGCAGAATGAACATATTAAACCTATTATTAATAAATGTATTACCTTGGTGATGCACAGCTGGCTGTTCTTCTCTGTGAGTTGGCTGTCGAGGAACTGGCGGCGAATCAGTTAAAGCACTTCTTTCGGTTTCCTCCGGCACTAGTATCGAATTGGACAGTAGTGTAGTAGTGGTGCTATCAGTGCTGGTGCTGACTGTGGATAAGGCTGTGAATAATGAAAGCAAAAGACAGGTTTAAATCCCAACTCGAGTTTCCACTCTTATGATAATCAATGGTATATTATAGCGGTCTTCGGCTTTGATTGCCATAAATCCGTCATTACTTGACTTTTAGAGTATTTTGAATGTAATTAATGGCCAAAAGAAGACTCATTATACAAATTAAGGCCAAACATAATTCAAAATTTAAACCCAATAACTAAAATAAATGGTTCACACTGGGAATTCACTAACAATTCTACTTCAATCTGTTTACTTCAATTAAAGTGAATACTTTTCAGAATTCATTTATTATTTAATCTAGGGAATTTATGATGATGACCTAGTTCAAAGAAATAGATTTTTAATGAATCTTTGTATAAAACACAATAATACTTTGTAAGGATCAAAGTTATTTTTAATTGTGCACTCTCAAACGGAAACTGATACTCTATTAAACTTTCTAATCAATTGATTTAGCATGCATCGATACATTTAATACAACTGTACCACATAAAAAACAATTCATAGGAAATTATGGTAAATGACTATAGAAGCATGATGCATTTTCATCTAATAAATTGTGATTAGGTCTTATTTATTATTCATAGAATATATTGAACTCAGGTATTGCCAACTCATTTACCTTTTGATTGTATGATATAATGCATTATAATCTTAAAATTCAAAGGACTTCCTCTGCACTCATGTCATTAGCAAATCATTATATTTATAATAATGTCTGATAGTATTCGCTCTTAATGTATGTCTGACTTATCCCTCACTTTGTCTATCGATATGATTGTATTCAATGAACAATCATTAGGGAAGACATGCCTTTGATATTAGACAAATCACATGCGAAATATCAACTCCATTATACACTATTATTATCTAAACACTAATAACAACGGATCTGGCAGTCAGTATATTAACCAAACAAGGTATGGCTGACCAAGATTATTAAAAAGTATCCTTGAATTTTTACTGATTGGATCAAATACACAGAATTGTCATTTTGTTAATAAAATGATTGAGTCGACGATAAGTTTGAAAATTACATTTTTATGGATTATTGAATTGAGAGAGGCTCTAATCTAGGAAAATCTTTGCCTATTTCGTGATTGTGACCATCAATGGTCATCAAAAATCATTCAAAGCCAGAGTTGGAATTCGGGGAATACTTCTGTTGCTAACGATCAGAATTATGATCAGAAGATAGATATTTAGTGAATTGGAAGGCAAAGGGAAGGGTAGCAGTAGTGGTGGTGTGAAGTGGTCGTGCAATAGAGATAGAGAATAAATTAGTCGATAACTGGAGCACATCAAGCAGTCGAAACTTTTTACTCTTTTCAAACGACTAACTGTTTTCATATATCGACTAAATTAAAATAAAACCATTTTTCAGAGCACAGGAATACCTACCGGAGTGCGCTTCTGTAGTATTAGCTGAGAGTTTATACAACAGTTCAGTTGAGTTCGTAGTCTCTGGAGATACGAAAGAGAGGATCGGAATAAGTGGATAGTTATCTATATCTATCTTTTTGTGAGCTCCGAATGAAGCAGTGCTGTGTATGTGCTGGTGGTGGTGTTCGTGGAGAATATGGTCGTACTCTTCACTACATTACTTACAGCCGATAAAACTTTTTTCCTGAACATTCTGTATTAGTTTGAGTGCAGAATAAAACTGTTTTTGCTTCTATTCATCAGACAATCAAGGAATTAATCAGGAAATAGCCAAGATTAATCAAACTACGCTTGAAGTAACCTATTTGTAACATTGCTCTAGGCTCAAAAAATAAAAGACTGCATTGGTCGCGTTCGTAGCCATATTTTACAGAATATTCTTGAAGAATGATTATTCAATTGGGTCATAAACAAATTGCTAAGATTAAAATTAATAAGTATATCAGTATGGCCATTTTCATAAATCAAATAATCTCTATGGGTAACTTTATAGCATGTTTTTGGGTTTAGATTTAAGAATTATGATGAACTTCAATTTTAATCATCATGCGAGGAGTGCGTATCTTGCTCTTATTTGCCGCAAGGCTATAAGTGGAAAGTAGGAAACATTAAGTCTGGTTTAGATTAGGAGCAAAAGTGCGAAAATCTCTGAAATCTGTGCACTCTTTGCAAAACATATATAAAACGAATAAATGCATAGAAAAGTAGATTTTTATGTTTGGCTCAAACTTTTGAGATATCAGTTTCTATGGAACGAGAATTTTATTTTTCTTTTTGATTCTATGCTTAGAATATACGGATAAATATGTACTAAAAGTTTGCAAAAAAATCCCTTCTTTTAGAGCAAAGATTTCTTCGACATATTATTTGTCACATTTGTGGAAATAAATATGACATAAAAACACATAATGGAAATGTATTCACAACTTTTTGCTTGCTTTTAATAAATTCACTTATTTTTCATACCCTTTTGGATACACAATCAGAGGGACAGTCCTTTTGTTGGCAATTGTCATCAAAAGGAGTAATACAAAAGTTATGATGAAAATAGTGGTAAAGAAAGACTTCATTTTTCTTAGGCTTTCAAAACCAATGATTGTTCAGACATTTTATTGAGAAAATCGAGCCCTTTATTGAATTGATATGAGATAAGCGCACAGAATAAGACCCAGAAATGGAAAGGACTCAATAGAATATATAAGAAGCAATTTTTCCTAATATTTCTGTTACGGCTATAAATGACATCAAAACTACCGAAAGTGTCAAAAATGTATAAAATTTATTCTGTGCTCTGATAATACAATTTACTCCAATCTATGGAACTGAGTTGGGATGACATACCAGAGCCAAAGTCAATTGTATGGTAGCCCTCGTGACTAAGACTCAGTTCAATTTGCTTTTGAAAGTCTTCTAAACATATCGTTATTTATTTAGCTTCAGTGCTTTTCTATCCCTATCCTCCCTCTCCTGTGTGTGACTCACAGAGAAGTTTTAGTATTCAATGAAAAGATCACTTTATTTGCCATAAGATCCTTAGAAAAGCCTATGAATGCAGACCAGAATGGGATTACTCCAACAGTACGTATAGACGAACGCAACCAATGATTAATAGTTACATAATATCGAATGGATTGAGTTTATGTGTATGCTTATTAATTGGACGACCCGTCTCACAACCCCATTGATGTTCTAAATTAATGATGAGCTGAAGTCTAAATCAATTATGATCATCCCTTCTATGAACTGACAGTTGAGAACTCAGTGGTAAAGGGTTTGTTACATGTGATTCACCCTCTGGTTAATCACAAGCGATGTAATACTGTTTTTTCAATTCACTCAAACATTAAGAGTATTTTGTATCAAAAGTTCCGTAATTTTGTGCCGTATTAGAGGAGAGGTATGTATAGCAGTATAGCTATATGTATGGCTGTTACACAAAAATTAATTAATTGTGAAAAATAGTGTTCCATATATTGAATGCAAAGACAGTATTAAAAGTGAGCGAAGTTTTTCAATAATGAAAATTTTGTTTTTTCCGCTACTTTTGTCACTAATCCCCGGAATTATCAATCATTTATACTGCGCTCTATTTATATGTACAGAATGAGAAGAAGTCTAATGGTTGAGTCAAATGAGTTTGCAAGAGGAGAGAGAGAGAGAGAGAGAGAGAGAGAGAGAGAGAGAGAGAGAGAGAGAGAGAGAGAGAGAGAACTTGCAGAATGTAATTTATTTAAAACAAGTGGAAGAATTCAAATTTGCGATAATAGATGAGATGTAAACTGAAAAACGCTACTTCTAAGTGACTTTGAAATTCATTTTGATAGTGTTTAACATCTAATGTGACCATACATCATTTTTCTTTATTTTGTTCTGAGAAATTAATTGTTTTCTTCCAAATAATATAATGAATCTTAAATTCAATTTATTTTAGTGAAAGACTTGCTTGTTTAATAAAGTAATTATAGTGTGTGTCGAAGGATATGCGGGAATGTGAAAACTCGCCCTGGACAAACGTTGCGCAGCAAAGAGAGACTTTCATGAATTAAACAATAGATAAAAAAAATTATAAACTAATGATATATAAAACACTAATTGTAAATAAGTCTCACTTCGAAGCCGGAGATTACGAATTATAGCGAGCAAAGTTTAATCACGAATACGGCTTCACTCATGGTATGTGTGCAACGGTTATCCCATAGCATGAGAAGAGAGTTCAAACAACTCGAATGAAAACAATTTTGATGTTTTTTGTCACAGAATTTAATTAATTCTTATAATTAGAAATCAGAGGCAATAGTCGACAGAAATTAAATAAAAGATAAGAATTGAATTGATGTCAACCAATGACTGACTGACTATCAGTGTGTCGACTGTGCGCTCAGTCAGTCTCGAAGCTGATATCTTAATCGGCAGTTAATTAAATGGTTCGGAGAATAATAGTAATCACGAAATGATAGTAATAATAATAATAGTAATAATGTCATCAAAAACCTGTGAATTTAATGGTCGTGATATCGATCCTTAAGTTTCCGGCGGGTAGTCTGCCGTGTCTTCGCTCCAAAGAGTTAATGAATGTGAGGCCTACTTCTTGTGCGGCAGTCAACAGAACGATGTTCAGCCCTATTCTGCATTTGACGACCACTCCTTTTGTATCACTTTCACTGATCATTTCAAAAATAAAAATGCAAATTAATTGCTGTTCTAAAAATTCGAATGGGCGGTAAATGCATTAAGATCATAAATACTAGCTCTCTCTCTCTCTCTCTCTCTCTCTCTCTCTCTCTCTCTCTCTCTCTCTCTCTCTCTCTATCTCTCTCTCTCTTGAATTGAGTGAATTGAGTGAATTCTTTTATTCACTCAATTGTTAAGTTTAATGCTGTGCTGATAAAGAGGTTATCAGAAGTTAGCCATTCCTTACCCAAAGTCCGACACTTGTGTTAAGTTATAAATTCTGGCCAAAGGACTCTCCAAAAACATTTCGTCCAACTGTTCAATGGTTGGGAAGAGACCAAAATATAAGAGAAAAGAAGGAAAGAAACAAAAAACTATTTTACAAACGAATTAAATCAATGAATAATACATAGAATCAAATGTTTCTCTTTAAATGAATCAATAAATCTACTGCTGTTGAAATCCATAGCAATTTCTCCTTTATTTCACTATTGCTATTGAATTTTGGGCAATGCCTTAAAGGCTATACTCTTGTCTATTGTCTGTGCATTTGATTAACAAATAATTTATTTTCTTTTCTGGTCTTTTCTATCGTTTCTTATGTTAACTTATCTTCACTTTTGTCTCGTTTTCTCAAAACTATTCTTCTGGTAATAGAATTATCCGAACAAATAAATTAGTCGACGAGAGTATAGAATAAATACTCACATTTGGATATATTTATTATGCAAAAGACTATTAATTATGTAAATCCTGTAAATTATTTCTCTGGTTTTCGATGTGATTGTCATCACAATATTGATGCTTCAATTGCTTCTACCAATCAGTACGTAATAGTTTAGAAAATTAATAAATATTAAAGCGAATAATACCTTGCAATAGAGCCACTGTTTCAATAATGAATTTCGACAATATAGGAAATTAAGCCTGACCTAACCCTTAGGGAAAGCTAAAATTTGATTGGAAGATTTAACTAATTAATTGTTTATTACGCACTCAATGGATAAATGGAAGATATCTATGTTTTTAAGCCTATTTTTGTTTTACTGATGAATAAATTCTGTGATTATTTCCAGTAAGGAATAATGTGAAGGATTATTACAATTTTGTTTAATCTGGATGATAGAGAGCCCGACAGTTCATGAATGCGTAAATTAAACACTAAATGAAATCAATGATAATTGCGGTGAAAAGCTCTGAGCGTTTCGTTAATTAAAAATATTTCATTCTTTGTATAAGTCTATGGATTTTGTGTCTGAATTTGCATATAATTATCGCAAAAACAAAGTTTGTTCGCATGATTTCCATCATAAACAAGATCCTTTTTACTTGAATAATTCGCTTGCATTTAATATTCATAAATTATAATCAATTTTTTATTTTGGTTATTTTTTATGTTTAAAAGGACTGAACGCAAAACTGAATAACAAATTATGTGAAAATTGTTGTAATTCATACCGATTTGATTACATCCGAAGTAAGGGTTTGGTGATCACCAGACGACCAGTCCTTTAAGGCTGTGCTGTACTGTCTATTCGTTACAATGAACTCTCCCAGAATTATTTTACTACCTTTGAGGGCAAACACAGAATCAAAAGATTACTCAAAGAAATCGTAGAATATTTTTGATGACTCCAACAAATACTTTCAAATTAGAATTCGTTCAAATTATAAGAATTCTTATTCTGAGCGATGTACCCGACATTCAATTTTTAATAACAGGGATCAACAATAGGAATGTTGAATGAGTTTATTCAGGAGCATTATACATCACTGGTAAATGGCTGCACATCTCTGTTATCTTTGAAATAGGATTCAATTTATTTCTAATTTCTGTCTTCAGTTACCTATCTTTAAGTGATAAGAACCAAGAATTTGAATAAATAAATAGCAGACAAAATGTACTAAGAATATTCAATTTCTGCAAACTATTCATATCTATATAAATAAAGAATAGAATATCTTTCAAATTCTATACAGAATTAAGATTTTTATTCAAACAAAAGAATGTCTTAAATTTTGTTGAACTAAGGATTTTATTTTAAATCTTTTCAGTAATTTTAAATGTTTTATATGTTTTTCTTTTGCCTCTTATTCAGGGACGAATAAGGAGGTTATAGTCAAAAATACCCCCCGAGCCGAAATATTTTGCAAAGCTATCCCTAGCATCGGTTCAGAAGATTCTTATCTTCTATCACACGAAACGCCGTGGCAATTTTATTGTTGAAAATTTTCAATTTTTGACCAAATTTCACTATTTTTAGACGCATGTTGTTCATTATTATTATTGATAGTTTAGTAGATTTAAGACAAATTGTATCTTGATTTAAGCAAAGCATTATAAATCTAGCCAGCCTAAAATATACTTGAAATAAGCTATATTGAAGAACAAAATGGTGGAAAATTTGCTCATTTCCGTCTACTGTACCTGATACCCCCCTATGATTTTACCCATATTCTGCCCTTGATGTAGAGAGACTGTCTATCTCTGCTCTTATTTCTTAAGAAGATTTGAAGAATGTTTTGGATTTCATGAGAATTGAATTCATGTAAAAGAATATTCCACTTAATGTCGTTAATAATATATTTAAGTTATATCTTATTTCATATATGATTTTTTGTATGGAAGCTATTTTTAAAAAGCACTTTTCTATATAGAAATTGCCAGGATCCATGCTATTTATCTTAAGAAATCAATAGAGCGCTGTTTGATCTGTCAGGTTATGATTCAGAATGCCTTGAAATTCATTTTTTATTGACGACCAGAATCATTGAAAATTCATAGAAATGTTATTGAATTTTTCCAACTTAATGGCAACTCATTTCATACATTCCCATGGTCATCATTTTATATTTTATATGCTTCAAGACCTACCTCTTTCTAATCTTTCATCTTTTTGCTGGTTATCTAAAAATTCCGAATCAATTATTGAAAACTTATTTGTTTCATCCGTCGTTTGCGATTCGTCCCAAGGATTGAGATTTTTGTTTACTAAAAGAGAATAAACGAAGAAAAAAATCAATCAAAAAGTGAAACAACAAATCAAAGAGAATAAAGTATTACATTAAAAATTAAATATTATATAAAGGAGAGGGGAGAACTCAATTATACTTTACAGCAAATAAAATGTAAGAATAATCTCATTGAAAAAGTTATGATCGCATAACTCTGAATTGTGTTATCAATTTTACATGAGTTTATCCGAAATGCATTCATTCATTTAGTGTGAGGGTGCATTTTAAATTTTCAGCCATTCATTTACAGAAATATACAGAATGTTTACGACATTCAACTGCTTGGAGTTTAATTTGTAATCAAGGAAGCACTGTAATGCAGATAAGTAAAATGTTGATTACTAATTTAAAATTTATACCAAATTAACCAAGCAAAGTATATTTATAATGACTGTAGGTTGAAATATAAGTTACGTACCTCTTGAATGAGGTCAAACACTTTTGACAGAACTAACACGAATTAATTCTTATAATACCTAATAATATGTTCATTGAGTTGGATATGTCGAGGAATATACGGCACAGCGGCGACGAAAGTAGGACTGACTAATACTAATGCAATTGTATTGTTCTTTTATATGAAGAACAATAAAGTTATGTGAAAAATAACATAATATAACATAAGCTCTAAACGAAAAACTCTTCATTATTAAGGCTTTGGAGAAGAAGTGAATCATAAAGAATAATAACTATACATATATTTTACAGAAACTCAGAATTAAATGCATTATTGGATGCATTTGTCGGATGTCTGCCATTAAAGCCATAGTTTTGTCTGTTTTTCAATTTAAAATACACTCGTTTTGGATCCAAAACATAACTCAACTTTAAATAAATGTAATACAAATACATTTTCTCCATTTGCCTCTAATAAGACATTTATATTGTCAAATGGGCACAGGGAGGACAGGGAGAGAGAGAGAGAGAGAGAGAGAGAGAGAGAGAGAGAGAGAGAGAGAATTTGTTTGGAATTGATTTGTGTTACTTAGCCTTGCATTGTGTATGTGACTATGCAGTGCTGGGTTACCAAAGGTTACCATACTGTGCTTAAACTCTAGCTTTCGTAACACCCTTTTTGGTAACTTCAAAGAGTTTTAATGATTTCCTCTTTGATTGTGTTTTGAATTTCTTTCTCATGACATGAATATAATGGCAATAAGTATTAGGATAATCACAAATATGGGAACTCGTGTTTAACCCCTTGGCCATTCCTGACCTTAACAGTTGATATACTCTCGTTTGAATCCAATTATTTCAGAGCCCTGAGTGTATTTTTTTTTGGAAATCTTCATTTTTAACCCCTTATATGTTTGGTGTGTTTTGTGAATGGAGCAAAATAATGATCTCTAATGGAAATTCAAGTCAGATATAGAGAAGAGAGAGATGAGTAACAAAACTAAAAGCCATTCCATTTTCTAAACTGTACTTTGAATTTAAGTTTTCAGAGATTTCTATTCATTTATTTACTCGTAATTTTCCAGTACTGGTATTCTATTCATTGCAATCGCTATTCATTTTCACTGAATTATAAATTATTTGAAATTTTTGCTAACTTTCTATTCATTAGATTTTGTCTAAAATGCACTCAAAAGAGAAGTTTTTTCTTTAACTTCTATCACGACTTCGAAGTAAAAACAAAACTGTTTTCAACGAAATAATTGGAATTTTGTTTTTTGAAATTCAATTTTTGATAACATATTTACGAATATTTCATTTCAAATACATTCCATTATTTTCAGTACAATAAGCGACGAATCAAACAAAGGATTATAAGAATAGATGTTTTGTGTGAATGTAAATCAACAACAAATGAAATAAAATCATAATATTTATGATGAAACTATAAAAATTTACAAGAATATATCATTAGCATTTAGAGGAAGGCTTAGAATTTTATGTGATTAATGGAAGAAAAATGTGATAATCATGCTGGCTCGTTTGGAATTAGAAATAAGTTTAGTGTTCCCTGGATACCCCACAGAATACTAATGATTTTTCTTGGAAAATGTTTTAATAATGAGGCGTTCATTAGCTTTAAATATATTTTCATCTTTAATTCAAAGCTTATTTGAGTCTTCACTGAAAGGCATTCGAAGTCATTTGACTTTTTATTCTATTCCAAGAAATTTAATTAACTATTATTTCAAATAAAAACAAAAAAATTCTCAAACATTAATGGCTTTTGAAAAAAATCATTTGCCAATCAAGAAATTCTCAGCTTTCTTCTAACTTGATTGCTTTTTTATATACTCGAGTACATTCTTATTAAGAATATTCTTAAGTGAAATGACACGTAATTTTCTGAAATGCACTTGATAATTATTGAAATTATTATGACTTTATTTGTTACAATCTGTGAACTAATGGAATTTTTTTCTTCAAAGTCATTTTGTTGTAATAATGATGAGAGCTTTTATATGCCCTGAAAATTGGCCCCTCATTAAGATCGTCAAAATTGATTGCTATATAAGACACACAAAAGACTGTCTTCAATGAACAGAAATAAAGAGAATGGGACAGAAGGGGACAGAATGAAATCTAATCTATTGATATGAGTTGTGCATTGAACAGGTCTTTAGAGACATACTGGAGAACAACCATCAAACAGATAAAATCATGAAACTTATTCTTCAATGTATTTTCAATCTTTTTTCAATTTAATAAATTTGATTCTTGCAAAAAGAGGATGTTTCTGGATATGAACATTAAATGTCCCTAGCAAAATTTATACGATGAAATTTTATAGATTGACTCTGGATTAATAAAATAGATTTAATTGGTTGTGCTGCCTCCCTGCCTATCATGAAAGAAACAAAAAACCCTAACGAGAAGGACATTAAAACGCATTGCATTCATTACCAGAACCTTTTATATTGGATTCAATTTAGCAGATGATGGTTATGACAGTCAGTCAAAGCCATAATAGTTTTTTGTGTACTACAAACTCAGTCATATGATAGCTGGACTAAAATTCGTAAATGTATACGAGCTTGTTCACTTATATTCACACAGAATTAAGGGATTTTTATTATTCTGTGCAAAAGGAAACTAAAATATATTAGAAAAATAAAAGCAGTGCATTGGCCCCTAATATGCAGTATAGAGCACAGCACTGACTGAGTGCACGCGATAGTAACTCAATATCTTATGGTTATTCTGTGCATACGTCTAATGTTTATGCCATTACTTATTCAGAAATAAACACAACTATTAACACAACGATTATCTGAAGGAAAAAAAGTTATACAATATCTCAATCAATATAATAGTCAGGGGCACATCAAATCTGTACTTGATATAAAAATAAACATGAAAAGATTATGCAATCATTAGATAAAAGGTGGTTTTACTAGTTTTACCAATGTTTTGATCTTATGCTGTGCGAGCTTAATGTAAATGGTGTTCTTTATAGTGTCAACTTGGCTATTCTTTAATTTAATATATTCTCTGAATACAAAATATATGAGCAATGTTTGCAAAATGTGTTTTTATTTGCTTGAAATAACACTGAAGACATAGTTTTCTTATACAAAGTATATGGATGTGCCCTTAGAAGAGGACATCATATTTTTCATATGTGAAAAATGTTTGGCTAAAAACGCTTGAAATTTGTTTTGTGATGAAATTGTTTGAGTCAATAGACAAATATCTCTATATTTGAATTGAGATATGAAAAACTTATATAATATTTATTTTTGTGTCTAAACATTTGTTCTCTTATTCTGGCCTCAAATGAAAAGTGTCTTTTTCATGTTCTCTCAAATCCCAGTCCCAAACAATGAAATTCCCAGCGGTTATGACCAATGTTTTAGAAGATGGAGAGTTATGTCCGCAGAGAGAGAGAGAGAGAGAGAGAGAGAGAGAGAGAGAGAGAGAGAGAGAGAGAAAGAGAGAGAGAGAGAGGCAGTCGTTAACTGGTTATTCATTGGCTTATTTTTCCTTATCCTCGAATAACTATAGAGGACTGTATTTATAGCCTATCCATACAATAGAGACCACAATCAGAGGGTTCTAAGCAATGGCTTTGATTGAGGAATAAATGGCGCAATTCGTCAAAATATTGAAGTGTTGGGCGAAAAAAATTATTGTTTTTTCTTTTCTCTGTTTTGTATTCTCTATGACAACCCATTTGATGACTAATCGATTTGTGTATACATTGTTTGACTACAAAACAAATTATATGATTTCAATTTAATAGTGATTAAGGCTTTGTATGCATTAATGGTCAGCATATAGGGGTACATATAATAATGTCATTTTCTATGAGTAAATCTTTACTCTTTTCTTCTGCAAATTTCACTTATCTAGGTCATTCGGGAATTTTGTTAAACAATTTAATAGGCTTTGATTTTTCTCTTGAAACTCTTACTTTTCTTGAGAAAGTGAAAGAATTTAAAATTGAAATTGCTCAAAACTAACCCATGAACGATGAAACTTGGAGCGAAAATAGCAAAGAAATCAATGATACGAACCAATAGACTGCGAAAATTTTATGGCAGAATCTGAGCAAAACTTTTTCTCATGACTTCGATTTCAGTTCTGTCTTCTATTATAAGCAATATTTCTCAGTCGTAACACAAGTAATACAATTGTGAGATAACCGGTCTTTGCTTTTATTTTTTCAATTTTTTCTGATTATAAAACTTCAATCTAATCTATTATAACCAAGCAATGGTGTAACCACGGTCAATTCAAGTTTAACTTAGCTGCGCTTAGAGAATTTGTTAGTTTCACAAACGGTCACTGGTGCCGAACACAATTCACAAGTTAATCATGAATTTCGAGCACACAGAGTGTGTCAGGTTTCATAGTATCCTTGGTAATATCCCTCGAGAGATTTATCTGTATTTCTTGTGAGAAATCCATTTCTCTGTCTGTCTGTGTGTTTGTGTGGAATAAAATTTTTCTCATTTTTATAGTGCAGTCAAAAAATAGTACCCAAAAAGTTTTTCGTTTTACAATTTTTCTTTATTGAAAGCAATGATCACATCTCTCTCTCTCTCTCTCTCTCTCTCTCTCTCTCTCTCTCTCTCTCTC
>JAQGCS010001266.1:0-14760 GCA_034702105.1 Fuscozetes fuscipes
GTCTCTCTCTCTCTCTCTCTCTCTCTCTCTCTCTCTCTCTCTTACTTTCACTCACTTTTATTATAAGTTTTCTCTATTATATTTACATGTTTTTGTGTTTTGTGCTGTTGTCTGCCCTCCCTCTCCCTCTCTGGCCTTTTTCTGGCTAAAGAGTGAGCCCGTTACGGCTTATGCTTTTCTTACTGTATGTATTGATGGAGTCCAACAAGGAGTGGACAGCCCTGATATGGATGTCGTGCACTGATGCCTATATGAAGATCATTGAATACTTGAGGGTTTTTGTCTCCATACAACCCCCATACATCCCCCATATACCCCTCCCCCTCACCTTTTGTTATAAAGCTTTTGTATTACTTGTCTTCAATTACTACTTCAGAGAAGGAATTCTATACTTTATTATTATTGAACACATTCTTACTCTCACTTTCTTTTCAAATACATTTAAAACATTCACTTTTAGCGAAAACTTTGACCAAAATAAAAGCGATTCGCAACGAATAAAATTGCCATCTATTACATTTGATATTACATTTGATATACATTTGATCATAAACCATTCTTCAAAACATAAATCACTACAAAATTCAATGATATATCGCTTAACAAAAGAAAGGCTTTAAAATTCAAGTCTGAAAATAAATCTTCCATTTAATAAGAACTTGAAGTGGTGTGGAATGAATGTGCTCTCCATTGATTACTTTCCAAATTCCCAAAATACCAAATAATTATATTACTCGTTCATAAAATAGATTGTAAAACATAAGTTTTAATAAACCAACAAATAATAAAGAAATTATATTTACGAATAACAAAATAGACGGTTAAATTAAAGTAGTAATTTTATTATTGTGCTTGAGTCGAACTTCTGATTTGAATTAACTCAAAATTTCGAAATATGTATATCTATTATCAGCGATTATAATACAATTGACGCGTTTCGCGTCTTAACCGAAGAAGAATAAAATGAGATAATCGTTTCTAATCGAAATTACTTTTATTTAAAACAAACGAAGCGATCGAAAACTAAAATACAATTAAAATTCGAATAAAAGCGATAAAAAAGGGCAGAAGTGAAGCGATTGAAAGCGAATAACTGAATGCGAATAATGAGCAAAAAGGGGTCGTATTTATAGGTTAGAGTCGAAGCGCGCGGTTCGACTCACAATGTTATACTGTTTTCTTGTTTTGGTATTTTGAGAACTTTTACTTATTTTGGTGTTTTGAGACATCAAAACTCTAATCTTTTAGTTAAACAAAAGATAAGGGATTATAAGGTTTGGTATTTTGGGAATTTGGTATTTTGGGAATTTGGTATTTTGGGAATTTGGTATTTTGGGAATTTGGTATTTTGGGAAGATACGCAAAATTTTAGATTTAACCCTGCCTAATAAAGAGGAACGGTGGCAGAAAAAATTGATCTAATAACTCCTACTGAATTAGAATTTTAATATGAAGTGTAGAAATTGTAGTACTTCTGTATCAAAATTATTCCAATCTTTAATTTTTGTTAACTATAATTTCATTCAACTTTCGGAATTAGGTTATTTAAAATAAGGTAAATCAAAATTAAGTAAAATGGCACTTAGGTGAAAAGAGGATGAACCTTGAAATATTCCTACATGTAAATGGAAATAATGTATTTGTTATCTTTTAACAAAAACATTTAAAATAGGTTAAATTGAAGATAAAATTAGTTTTGAAATAAATCAAATGATGAAATGACATTGAACAAATAATGGCACTAAATTTTTGTAGTTTGTTCTGAAATTTTTTACAATTCATTAATTATTTAAATAGAAATTTTGTGAAATATTTTTAGAGGATTTGTGACAAATATTTGTCTTTTGAGCACTTAATCTAAATGACACTCATTTTGAGTTATAATCCGATGAAAGTATTTGTCGTAATTCTCATCGATTTTCTAAATGCACTCAAAGCTATCGTATTTCGTGTAATCGGTTGTGTCAGACATTGTTTTACAATATTTATTGTCTTCTCATTAAAGTCAATAACATTTTTGATTTATTAGACAACACGGGCTTAAAAGCAGTAATTCTGACTAATAATAGATTGAACTGACATTGTATTGCATTGTATTGCATGTATTGCATGTATTCCATCGAATATACAATTTATTCAATTAACGCATAATATTATAAAATTGAAAAATAATTTCAAAAATATTATTCCTTTTAAACTTGACTTTGCATTGAATTCTTTAAAATGTGTTCAAAAGTTTATCGAAATAATAACAAGAATTTTGGGACTAAATTACAGATCATTTGCAGCAGAGAATAAAAACGGAATAACAATTTGGTCAAATATATATATAATTGGCCAAACATTTCTCTAATATAAAGCACATATTATTCAATAGAGAAAAGTTTGGATAAAAAAATAAGAGTCGAAAAGAAGAGAGAAAATAGTCTAATAGAATGTGAAGCAGTGGTTTGAGTCGAGTGTCGAATAAACTAAGTGTTCAGTCCATTGAATGCAATGAATAGGTCTTAGAATAGGACTACAATTAGATTGGATTCCGTAAAATCATTGATGCCTAACATGCCTTAACACAAATTGCATGCTTTGCTTTTTATTACTATCAAACTATAGTTCAAATATTGTTGAGGTATAGTAGTGCCTGAGTAGTGCCGAAGTAGTGCCGAGTAATGCCAGAGTTGGATGTCTGGCAAGTATTCTAACGATTGCAAGTATCGGCACATCTCGTTATATAAGCAATAATGTCAATCCCTATGCCTTTGGTGAGTGCCTTCCAAACAAGTTTTTAGGAGAGAGTGCATCACTCACTCATTTATACGGATATAAATAAGAAAAATGTACGATTGGGGCGATTGGGGTGCGGTGTCGACAGAAGTATTAAGACTAACACTGATGGCTGCCTAACACACAACACAGGCCTACAATTGCGGCGCTCTTACCACTCGTCTAATGAATCTAAAGAAAGACTCACTTCTAATGATAAGACACTTGAAAATAACGACAGAATAAAAAGAATAACGAGAATAAGGAGAATGAGAAGCAAATAAGTATTAGAAGCAATAAAGGCAATGGTTATCATTTTCAAGGCCATTTTTGTGTGTTTTTTCAGTTGGATTCTCTCAAAAACTCTTTCCTCTCCCCAACCCTTAGAGCATAACTTAAGTATTGAAAGTTTGCGAAAGTTTTCGGTATATTTGTTAAAAGGTTTCTCTTTTGGATTTTATGGACAAAACAGTCAACACTCAAATTGAGATAAGATTTAAGACTTTGCTCACAAACATAAAAATCAAACACAACTTTGGTTTATGGGTTCGTCGCTAACTATGGGATGAGTTGTAGTACAGTCAGGAATAGTCAGGAGCTAAGATAGTAATTAAGTTGACAGATAAAGAGCTAAAGATATGCAACTGATTCATACACACGAAGATCTGCTCAATCGAATTGTGATATGACTCTAATGTTACAAACCATACACTTGTTGTTAAGCATTGAATTACGAGCTCTGCTTATGTGACTCCACTCACGTAAGAGTTTGCATTTCTCAATAAATTTACATTTTTGTGCTTTTCTTTAATCAAATAAGTCATTGGAAAACATCGAATGATTGGAAATATTTATATTTTTACCGAAATAGTCATCTGATTTGAGTTTTGTTTAATTCAGATTTTTATTAAAAACTATATTTCGATAAATTGATTATTTGGTGGCAATCAATGAAAATAATAAAAACACATGAACTTGAGTTACATAATTTGGTTGCTTTTCAATGGAAGGCACCTTGATCAAAATTGAAAATGTATTTTGAAACCAATAAAAAGCATTTACTCTCAAAGTGAAGAGTTTGTGTCACAAATAATCAAATATTAGTTTTTTGAGATTTTAAAACAATATATGCATAGAAAAGGCACCAGTGATGGGGAACCCACGCAATCAAATGCCTGCCTAAGCGTAGGACATGACATGACTTCTGAATAGACGTGAAAATCATTTGCGAACAAAATTTAAACAAAAGCGAAGAATATTTTAAAAATACTGCAAAAGAATACAAACAAAAGAAATATTTCAAAGGAAAAAATGTCTGCAAATTGTGTTGAATTGTTTTGAGCGCCGAAAATATGTATTTGGCTGTAAACCCAACGGTGCAGACCTGGGCGTCGAAACGCTCTTCGCTTAATATGTGTATAGTTTTTCTTGTGCTCAGCTTTGGCTAAAGTCATCATCAAAAGCACCCATACCTGAGCGCCAACACATGCATTCTTTGAGTGGACGTGATTTGTTTTTTAAACTGTCAGACCATTGACGCATACAAAATAATAATCAGTCTCAGTCTCCCACTGAAGTCAAAATTACCAAGGGCTTCAAGGAGAAGCTACTCTTTTTTATTGCACTTTCATAATTTTAAGTTTTGAGCAAGAATACTTTTTTTGTGGAATTATTAATCTAATCATCTCAAAGAAAGATTATTATTCGACTTAATTATAACTCTCTATAAATAACTAATTATCAGATAATTTAATGGATCAATTCATTCTCAATTAATTGAATCCATTAACGTTTTTTTAGTCTGAGATAATGTTATGAATTTGAGAGAGAATTTTGAGCATCAATTTTATCGCAATTTTTAAAAGAGTCAGAGTTGAGACTGAGTTGAGTTGAGGTCTAAAGTAATTTTGTCGCCACTTATTCCTTATTCCAATCATTTCGTCTTTTTTGCCAAAAAAGTTTCGCCAATTTTTTTCACTCAAAAACATTATAATAAATTTGAGTTGATTTTCATGAAAACTAAATATATTTGACTCTCTTTGGGATTCCGATGTCTGATAGATATAAATGAACAGACATTTCAAGTAAAAAGATTTTCCCTTAAAATGCCTTTCTTTTAACCTCTAGTACAGCCCAGAGTCAAATCGACTGATTGCAAGTATTTTGTATTCACTTTTTAGCAGATAAACGAATTCTTTTACTTATGTGAAAGTAGTGATGAATTTCAAATTCTAAGAGCATTTTATTTGCAATTTGTTTCACTTTCAAGAGATAAGTTGCGGATCGCTTAAGAACTTCAGAATTACTGATAACTTGCCATTAAATGGTCGACTTGTAATCACTTTCTAATTCCTATTTAATTATATTTTGAAAAATATTTGAAATGTTTTTTGTATTTCTTTCCAATGCATTCATTTATCAGATTATCGTTTGAATGAAAAATTGAAAAAAATTTCAATAGTTTTTCAAAAGTTTCCTTTTTGTTCAAAATAACTCTTCATTTGAATAAAGTCTTAAATGTTTTTATTTTGTTTTATTTCACAAACAAATTAAGAGAATATAATAAATTGTTTCGCTTATAATTAATGACTTCAATCGACCCAAAGATTGATAATTTAATTAAAAATGTACCCGAACAGGTGTTGAGCCGACATTCAACAAAATTAAACCAAAAAATGAATACCAAATACCAATAAACAAACAAAAGCGAAACCGATTCTATGGAAAGTTAGAAAAACAAGTTATGCCTGACTTTTGCGTCGAATAAAAGAAAAATAAGCAAAAATTGAAACTCTTTGTTAAAAAGTTGGTACAAAACATATCTATAGTTATGTTTAAGTGTAAAGTTGTTGAGAATTCATTTCAGAGAATTGGAGTCAAATAATTGCATTTATTCGTAAGATTTGCTCAAATAATAGGCTTCATATTTGTGTTGAGTCTGTAGTCGTATTGAATATTGAAGACTACGTGCATAACATCAGAAAAGCACATATGAAAAGTCTCAAAGTCTCAGTGCTCTCCCCCTCAACACATCCGGACTCCTCGTCATAATGGGATAAATTGTTTGAGAATAGATATGATATGTTCTGTGAGAGCAGACATGCCTTCTCTCATAACACCAAAACTTATAAACTTTGATATAATTAATATTTTATATTTGAATAAAAATATTTGACTCAAAGCCAATTTTACAAGAATCAAATTGGATTTCTTTTTTGAAATGATTTTAAAGCGAGAGGAGCACCGAATGGAATGCTATAAAAATAGTTTTCCATGTAATTGAGTTTTATTGTGTATGAAAACAATTTGACGAACAATAATATTAATGAATTTTATGCTCAAAAAAAAGTTTGTTTTGGATTATATAATACGAGAAATTTATTCGGTTTTCACAATTAAAATGTGTTCAACAAAAGCAACTTGAAAGGCATGACCGCAATCTCGAGATTAGGTTAGTCTCAATTATCTGCAAACATTATGAGGGCAACTGTGAGACCAACAGGTCCTACAAGTTTGGTGAGAGTTCTGGTGTATGCAATGTATGCGATTTAATTAGATGAGAGCCTTCTTTGCTATAATCACTAGTTTTGATTTCAATCAGATCATTAAATGCTCATTAATTTGCATGTGTGTACTCTACAGAGGAGGCAGTACTCAGAATAGTGCCTCTATGTCTAACAGTTGGTTGTTTTGGCGCAGAGTTTTGGGGCCAACAAAGATAACTATAAACTAATAGGTATTAGATATCGATTCAATGTTTTGAGTCAACGATAATAACAGATTCAGAATGAGATGAGAGACACAATCAGTTTGTTTAGTGAAAGTTGTTTTCTAACAAATGTATAGAAATTTGGCTCTTCTTGTGTTAGTTGTGGTGTTGGTTGTGTTGGCCGGTGCTGTAGTGGTGTTGTGCTGTTGTGTGCCTGTTGTCAGGTAGTTAATCATTGCGTTAGGTTTGTGGCTGTTTGGCAGTGAAGGCAGTGCTGATCATAACTTATAAGTCGTACACTTCTAATGCAGACAAGCAGTTGAGAGAACAGTTCTGAACAGCTCTCGGATGAGACGCCATCGACAGCACATCCAACACTGCATAGTTCTTGTGGCCCATCACAGGCGATCCCCCTGCGCTTTAAAAGTAGGCTGGATCTCCCTTAGGGCACGATCTCAAGTTTGCTCCTCATATACAGGCTTTAGGTTTCTTAACCTCCTCTCTCACTCTCTTTCTCTGATTCGGCTGTTTCTGTGAGTCAGTGCCTGTGAGACAACCAAAAGAGAAAGCAAACCATAGCTCTTGTGGGACAATGAGAGGACTGTTTGTGCCTTTTCTCGTGCATTATGCGGATTAACGCTACCTTCAGAAGGGTTTCCATATTTCCTTTGACTCAATTTGTTTACGGACTCAAATGTTTCGCTTATTTTCTCGTTTTCTTTAAATAATGATTGCCTTCAAGAGAACCAACGCTTACGAGAGTTACCAAAATTCAAACTTCAAGTGTTTTTCATCGACTCTTCTCAATGTTTTCCAAGACATAAATATTTGAGAAAATGGTTATTCTTGTGAACAATAAAAGAGTGAAATACTCTCTAATCTCATCTCCGATCATATTTTTACTGCTTTTCGTCGGTTTCACCGAAGCAGACAAACGGCACACTGAAGAGCATCTGGAGTTCACTACTGAACCCACTTCACAACTTGTGTCAGCAGATGGTGGTCGAGCCGTATTCAAATGCACGGCAACGCCGGCCACAGCCGAAGTGCGGTGGCTGAACAACGGAATCCCAATATATCAAGGTTCGTCTTCTGTGGGACTGAAAATATCTCGCCATAAACTGGTCCTCAAACTGCCAAAAAACTCAAAAAACAGTTCTAGTAATTCATTATCGAGTGATTCAATTCATATGACACAACTATTGCCAGGAGGAGTTTTCCAATGCATAGCACAGCATAAAAGTCGCGCTATTGTTAGTCAAACCGCAAAATTAATTTTAGCAGAGCTTAAGCCGTTCGCACATAAAGACAATATAAGTCTAGTGGCCATCACCGGCAACACAGCTGTGATACCCTGTGCTATCCCCTACAGTGTGCCCAACGCTGTGACTGAATTCGCGTTCAACTCAACCGTAATCGACAGAACCCGAGGTAATGAACTTTTATAATAATATTTATTTGATTTTTAAATAATTTTGGTTTTGTTTACAGAGAGGTATCGTTTGATGCCTTCCGGGAATCTTCACATATTTAATGTTCGCGAATCTGATGCGGGGGTCTACAGATGTATTGCCCACAACCCATTTCTGGCCGAACGCACATATGCCACACATTTCATAGAGTTGTCTGTGATCCGAGCAGAGAGGTCTCGCCATCACTACAACCCCCATAGCCCTCATTCGCATCACCGCAACTCTCACTACACTTCCCTAAAGTTTGTCGTCAGTCCTAAAACACATATCAGAGCTGTTACGGGCAGTAATGTGACATTCGAGTGCTCAGCTATGGGCAGTCCTGTGCCAAACATTACATGGAGAAAGTTGGAAGGACATTTGCCCAAAAACAGACACATACAGGACGGAGGAAACCTAATACTGCCAAATGTCAGGCGAGGAGATGACGGAACTTATGTTTGCAGTGCGTCCAACGGGTCACCCAGCTCTCACATCAGTGCAAACTCAGTGCTAGAAATACAAGAAATACCTCATATCGTCAGAAAAACACAATTAGAAGAGAAAGACGTTATCGAAGGACAAGAAATTGTTTTGGAGTGTAGTACTAAAGGAAAGCCCAAACCTGTTGTCGATTGGTTTCATAATGGAGTTCAGATCACTCCCGAAATATCCAACAAGAATGGAATCACTATTAAGGGAACCGAAGGCTCAAAGCTATCGATTATGAACTCCAAGAATGAACTGCACTCAGGAATGTATCAGTGCTTCGCCACCAATGAGTTGGGCTCTACTTATGCCACGACTATTGTCAATATCATTAGTTCGACTCAAACCGAACCCAATAATAAACCGATAGTAAATGAAGACCCCAACAGCGAGTCTGATGACGAAGAGTTAGATCCAATAGATGATAGCGCTGACACTGATTTGATTGATGAAGAGGAAGACCTGTTCAACAGACTACCGACACCGAACCGGAGGCGTAAAAACAAAAACAAAGGCATAAAAATGATTCCTCCCACCAAACCTGAGATCACTAGACTTAGCGAAGAGTCAGTTATGGTCAGATGGGGTGTACCTCAAAATGACGGACTGCCCATTATGTTCTTTAAAGTTCAATATCGAGAAATGGGTAACAAAGGAATGGATTGGAATACAGTGGACGACGACATCGCTCCCCATATCCACTCATATGCAGTAAATGGACTCAAAACTGGGGCTAAATATCGGTTCCGAATCGCAGCCGTCTATTCCAATAATGATAACAAATTGGGACCAAATTCTATAAAATTTACCCTCCACAAAGAACCTCCGATGAAGAAACCAATCAATGGTCCGGTTATTATTCAAGCTGAACCTGTGAGTCCCTCAGCCATAACAATGAAATGGGATTATTATGATATCGATTCGGTTGCCATCGAGGGTTTCTTTATCTACTATCGCGCCACAGTATCTGCGGGCGATTATTTGAAAGTGGCTGCGATGGGCGCCATCACCAGATCTCATATCATAACCCATTTACTGCCGGACACCACTTATGATATAAAGATGCAGTGTTTTAATGTGGCAGGCACATCTGAATTCTCCAACATTTATATGGTCAAAACACATCCCAGCGCTGAGATAACAAAAGAAAAGGGCAATAAGAAAGACAACACAGAAGATAATAGTATCAGTGGAAACATCGGTCCGGTCAAGACTGACAAGGACAAAACTTTATATACAGTGATATTTATAACTGGCGGAGCCCTCGTATTAGTGTTTGTTGTATGCATTGCTTTATGTGTTGTGCGATGCAAACAACAGACCCCCCAATCGGGTTCGTCTTCAGGCAAACTGCCTAAAGAGAAACACCCGAAAGCGAACGGCAATAATCACAATCATATGTTTAGCCACAGTAATCACAGTCTGTTAGCACAACACCACAGATCTAATGGTCATCTGTCCAACACATTAGTGGCCGCCGCATCTAATGGCTACTTATCGCGTTCCACTCTCAACGGGTTGGACACAGAATACCCGAATCATGTAAACATTAGAGTGAATCCATTCTGTGAGATATCGAATGGTGGCTCAACTCTGAACCGAACTAATTCTATTAACGATAGTTTTCGGTCAAAGAGCGCATCACAGCATCACTTGTCTAACAATAATACCAATAATAACACCGAAACTCCGCTTACAATGAATACAATGGAGAGGCGAAAAATGAAGCGAATGGATGAGCACTTCCCTAACTCTAACCTAAATCACAGTAATTCTCGACTCAACCATCACAGCGCTAGCTTTACGAGACTCAACGGAACCCTTGAGAGAAAGCGAAGGAGTCGTACGGATCTGTTGAATGCCTCCGATAGAGACAACACCGACAGAGAGTCTTCAATTACTGTGTCTAAATGTAATGGTGTCCATCACTCGGCCACCACTAACAGCACTCTTGTGATAATGCAAAGTTCGTGTTGACTGACTGATCAAACAATATTTGAACTTTTGACCATGATCAATTCTTCTCAATTTTCTCGATTCAAATATAATTTAAATTATAATATGTATTAACTTTTGATAATTTTTTGTAAAATAATTTATTATCATTTAGTAACGAATCTCTTGTCAAACATTTATAAAAAATAAAATAAACATTAAATTATTGATTAAAATTCGATTACATTTTCGATTTCTTGTCGTAAGAAAAGCACTAATTATTGATTGAAGGCTCAGTTAATAAGAAATGCTTTTAATAGCTATTCATTTGATTTATTGAATAATTATTGGGTTTTGAGAAATGTTACGAAAGATTTTTTATTCATTCTTTGTCTTACGTTAGGCTCTGATTCATAAACGATTTTTAAATTTTTATTCTGTGCGAAGAACCTCATTAATTATAATCGGTGTCAGTTTATAATAGTGTGGTTTGAAATGAAATCAATTCAGAGTCCAAATGAGAATTGCAATGAAAGGCATATATTAATAAGTATTTGACATTTGATTTATAGTTCAGTTTTCAATTAACGTCAACGACACGACATTTTAAGTAATTTAGCAACAAATGACAGTTTGGCCTCTTCTTCGCCCAAACACTCCAATTGGAAGGGGAGGTAACAATCATTAAAGTCAAGTAAAACTGATCTCAACTTTTTGTTGCTTTTCTTCGCTTTTATCTGAGAAAAGGGGAGTCGAATGAGACGTTTAGAGCGCGTCAACCGTTTTATTGCATTTGAAGAAAAGAAAGTTTGCAAAAGTCATCCCCTTTACGACACCAGTGCGATGGAAGGTACAATGGTAGGGCTATGGTAAGGCTATGGTAGGGCTATGGTAGGGCAATGTAAGTGCCATAACTTTTAATGTGAGTGCACTGATTGTAAAGTTTATATTACGTCTCGGATTCGTATACATTGCAATCGGCAGATGCTATTCGGCTAATGTCTGAACTGTTGATAATCGTTGGCAAACAATAAAATAGTTGTTACGTTCGCTCCGAATATAAGACATTTCTTTGGAACAAATCAAGGTTTTCACCGAATGTTTTAAAATTCAAATCACTTTTGAGTCAAACATTTTATAACTTTATTCGTTTGGAGATTTGACTCAATTTTATTGCTCTATTAAAGTGGTTGAAGAAAATAGATAAGTAGTCGACAATATTTTGATGTCTTGCCATTAATTATTGGTATCTGACTATTACTGACAATTTGAAAATCTTGAGCTATGGATAAGATTGAAAGCCTCTGAAAATTTAAAATTTTTTACAATAATTCAAAACATTGGGAGTGAGAGGCATTCAAATGGCAGACAAATGTTGGTTACATCGCATATCAGATGTGATATGAAATCCAATGACTTTTTCTGACAGAATATAACTTAAGTAATCATAAAAAGATGGTTTGAGGCCTAAGGCAAGGGCTCATTAGTTGAGCATTTCGTATGGCTTTGTTTCATATCTAAATCGGTGCTGTCTTCTGTCAAAGACATGTTCTTTCAATAGTATTAGCTTTAAGACAGTTATTTAATGTGGTTTGCCTTCGACTTCACTCTTACTTTTCAATTCAAATGAAAAAAAGTTTTGATAAACTTATTCAGTCCTCACATCTCTAATGAGTTGTCATTTGAACAAAAATCAAATTTTTCCCCCTCTCAGAGAATTTACGAGAAAAGCGTTGAATTTGATTCGTTTAAATGTGAATGAATTGTATCTAAATATTGAGTTTAGAAACTTCTGAACCAATACTAAGGATACCCTCATCACAGGTCCGGTTCGTAAGGAACCAACGAATACTTTATGTTCGCATTATGTTTGAAACGAAGATTTTAAGAAACATTAATCATTAGTGTTGTAGTCAAATGTTGTACAGATCCTCACACTTTAGCTCTCCTATACCTCAAATCAATTATCCTTTTATCAAAATTTCTATTAATTATCGGTTCACTCTCTATTCGCCGAATCCCTACTTGCCGAATTTCGATTCACCGAATACCTATTCGCCGAATTTTTTTACGCCGAATCCCACCTTTTCGAATCCCAATTCGCCGAAAAATAAATCTGATAATATATTTACGACGCATATTACAACTTACAGACTTTTCCACCGTTTTGTCCCTCAAAGTTTATATTCAGACCCCTTTTTTCTGCGTTCTGTCCCCATTTCGCAGCGTTCAGTCCCTTTTAGTGCTGCGCAATGGGCCAAAGCATGTGCTAACAGTACGCCTAAGCATTGAAGCAAAGTTAAAGCTCTCATACAACACACGCTTTGGCCCATTGCGTAGCACTAAAAGGGACTGAACGCTGCGAAATGGGGACAGAACGCAGAAAAAAGGGGACTGAATATAAACTTTGAGGGACAAAACGGTGGAAAAGACTGTATAATCAAATATTCACTTCCCTATTGTTTGCTATATATATAACTTTTCAGAAGTTAATCTTTTAACCTTAATCCAAAACTTGTTTTCGTTTTTCGGCGAAGTGGTACATGTGATTGCTATTCAGTAAAAAAATTAGTGATCAGGTATGGGATCGCAAATGTGTGAAGATCTGTACACCATTTGTGTGCCTCAAAACTCCCCACAGTTTTAGTTCACTTTCACTATTATAGTAGTTCGCAGAAAGAATACTCTATTGTATCCCTCTATCCATTCTTCCAACCTTTGGCTAAATATCTCAGATTAATAATGAAATTCTGTTTATTAAAGGAGAGCTCATTCTGGCCTAACTTTAACGCCTATTATATTAATCAATATACAACATATAACAATTAAATTGTTTGAACCCAAGTCATAACAATAAATTCGATTAAATCAGAGATTCCTTTTCATATTATCGATCGATAAATAAGTTTAGTTTTGCAAAAAAATTTGATACAATGTTTCAATGATTTCATACAAATTATTTGCAGAACAGACCATTAAATTATAGAACGGTTTGAAGATTCGGTTCATTAATAATTAGATTTATTGGTTTTCAAATTCAAAAGTAATTCGTTTTCAAAAATTTGTTTGTATTTTATTCTGTATTTCAATATATTCTGATATTTTTTGAAAATGAAAACTGGAATATAAACGAGCGAATTATAAACTTAATTGAAAGTAAAATGAATTAAATTTCAAGTTTTCTTTTCTCGAAATAAGAGTCTAATCTTTTAAAGACTTAACTCATAAATAATTCACTGAAATATTTGTGAAGTCATTCTTACAGTTAATAATTTCGAGCAAAACCTATGGGAGAGAAGTGTTTGGAATAAAAACTGATGTCAAGAGTATTAATGGGAAAAGTTGTTCACCGACTCTAATAAACATTTTGATAGCACTTCATATCAAGTTTGTGGTCACGATTCTACTTATACTCACAACAGACCAGTTCTTCAATTCTTACACTCTTTGCTTCTTTAGTATAAGATGTAAAACTTTTCGCTTTTCACACAAATTATTTCAAAACTTTTATTTGTTTTCCTTTTTGAGAATATTTGACAATTTTAATGAAATATCGCATAAACTTAACCATCAATTAGTGAAATAACAATAATTAAAAACAATATTTGAACCTTCAATAAGAGGCCAGAGTTTAATGAAAACCTTTCGGCAAAATATTAAATTTTATTTTTGAAAATTTAAAACATTTCTGTATTCAATGAAATTAATGAGACATCAATTGCTTGAAAGAGATATCGTCTCAAATGATTTAAAATTCACATCAAATCTGTCTCTGAATATATCGCTTCAATAGTATAGACTCAAAAATAATTGATTTTTTGTTTAACGACACGAAGAAAATCATTTCATAATTATTGCGATTATAAATATCTTGAGATACAAAAGTCATAACTAATTAAATAATTTTTATTTTCTATCAATTCATTGAAATCCAAATGCATTTCAAAAACTAATTTATTAAAATATAAATCAATGTTTGATTGAAGACATTTCTGGAACCGGGGGCGACGGTTCCGTCGGGTCTGGGGTCGCAAGGGTCAGATTCACTTACTGTGTCGTCTTGGATTTCTTGTCTGGGCATCGATAGGATCGGCTCTGGGATATTGAAGTCTAAATATGCCATCCAGTAAAGTGTTTCGACGGCCGATCTAAAACAGGCGAGAAGTTCTTCGGGAGTCATGTCTAGTCTTTGGCGGAATTACTTTTGATTTGATTTTTAACTATTTTATTATTAAGTCATAAAAATTACATTTTCTTCGTCTTATTTTGAGTATTATTTCTTTGAATAAAAGTATTTTAATTAAAAAGTCTTAAAAATAATAATTAAAAATTGAATTACAAAATGGCGTTAAAAAAATGAGATAATTAGGAACAATGGAGGGGACGACTATACTGGACTCCTAACAGACGACGACT
>JAQGCS010001267.1:0-14759 GCA_034702105.1 Fuscozetes fuscipes
GCATGTATTGAAAGTTTCCGGAATGTGTTTGAAAGTACACCACTCGCGGGACTTACTATTGTTTTTTGTCGAACTTAGACACAAATGATCTATTATTTTTTTCCAACTATTAATCTTAGATAAATCTATAGCAGGGATAACCAAGAGGGTATTTATATAGCCAGAATACAAGTTGAAATTTTATGAATAGCTAGTGAGCTTAGTGAGCTTTCCCCCCTATAAAATAGGCTGCCTCGCGAAGAAGGAACACCATTTTTATAGTGTTTTGGTAAAATCACCGAAAAATCCGAATTTAAATTTCATGTAAGAACAATTTAAACTAGATTAAGGCAAAATAACTGTATTTAAACCGGATTTAGCGCTGATTAGCACATTTTTAGTGAGAAAATGGCCATTTCCGGTCAAACTTTCAATTCGCCATTTTGCCCAATCATACCCTCTAAAGTTTTGGCGAAAATATTTGTAAATATTTGTAAATACCCCACATATACCCCTGAAATCGATTTGCTTTGAGCTCAGTCCAGCCAATTTAGAAGTGAAGATTTAGGTGTTTTTAAGGACATGAACTTCAACCTGGTTCAATTTTGAATTTTGAGATTTTACACAGAAATTTTTAGTCATTATTTGGCATATAATTACAAATATGAAAAGACAAAAATTTAACATAAAGGTCTTTTTATGAGGAACCAAGGACATAAAATTGCTGCATACTTTTACCAAATGAGAGACAATTGTTTTTCTATGCTTTTCCTATGACATAGGTTAAAATGGTAAAAAATGATCAAGTTGGGAAATCTTTCATATCAACTTTATTATTAGATAACTTTGTTTGATTTCAACGATATTTTACTAATTGATAAAGAAAAATGTGCTAAGACTTAATAGACAATACCTCCAACAGAAAATTCACAAGATCATTTTAATTTATATGGCTCGTTTCAGAATAAAATTTTGAGTTCAACCATGATAATGTCCAACCGAGATAATGATCGCTCAGATACTTGATAGAAAGTTTAGTTGTGATGCATACCTAGCCAAACTTTAGTAGTAATGCTAACAAATAAAATATAATACATTATTATTGAGTTTAATTTTGGAATCAATAATAGAAAGCATTAATAAGTGATTCACTATATTTTATATTCACTAATATACTTAAAAAGATTAATAGATAAGTTTCAGAATTAAACTTCCAATAAATTGAACACTAAAGTATAAAAATAAATCTTTCAAATTAAAGCTTTTTCTTTGTTTTTAGAGTGGTCATTATCTCGGTTGAACATGGCCATTTGTAAATAAAAATTATATGGTTGAATTCAAAATTTTATTCTGAAACGAGCCATATAAATTAAAATGATCTTTTGAATTTTCTGTTGGAGGTATTGCCTATTTAGTTAAAAATACCTTTTGTTTTTTAATTTGCTTAATAAATTATCAAGTAAAAAACGTTCACGTTTCAATTGTACAAATCTGTAGAAACTGGAGTTTGGCAATAATTTTTGGCCATAAATATAATTATTCGAATAAATGTTCTACTTTTGAGGTAATTCTGCAATTTTTGAGTTTTATTTTGAGGACAAATGGCCAAAATAGTCGCTATAATTACATTAAATACAGTTATAGTGGAGTTATTTCTGTTTAAATTCAGTTAAATGAACTAGATTACCCAAAATAAGCGGCGAAATGCGATTTTTATTCGTTTTTGAATTTTAGTTTTAAGAGAAGTTTTGATAGCGATTCACAATTTATTTTATATCCAAACCAGGGATGCCCAGGGGTTAGACCTCTTACCCCCTAGAGTCGAAAATTTTGGGTTTATCCCCTAGAGTTGAAAAAATTAATATTATAGCTATACCCCCCTGCCGAGCGAAACGAGGCGGCAAATTTTCGGCGAAAACCACCCCCTAGACCCCCCTAGAGAACTGGTGAAAAACCACTTCCTATGCTCCCTCTAGAGCTTCCGAGCTTAGGCATTCCTGTATCCAAACCATTGCTGAGATGATCAATGAAAGAAAGTAATGCAAACAAAACTACCCTTTGTAGGTTTAAACAAATTTGGATCTCAATAACATTTAACCCTTTATGATACCATTTATTTTTTGGAAAGAGGTTTTACCAAATTTCAATTAAATCTCGATCAAAAATGGCGTCACGTTTCACACAACAACCATTTTTTGATTATTTTGGATGATTTATATTTCCAAAAATTTTAATCACTTAAGGGACACCTCTCTGTAATATGATGTATCCGTTCTTTTTCTAAGTAATTCCACAATATATTCCTTTTCATGGCTTATCCCAGACTTAACATAGGATTTATCAGAACTATATCTGCTCTTCCATTAGCAAGGAGGCAGCGGGGGCAGAACCACAAAACTATATATCACTTCGTACTTTGTAAATGTAGTGTAAAACAGAATAAATACTGCATAGGTGTATCAACATCAGTTACGAATCTTAATTTAAATCAGAGTTTAAATTAGACATCTCATCTATTTCTGGGAAGGTCAGGACAGGTATATACAAAAGCATTTCTCAAATTCTAAGTGTTAGATAGGTGCAACATATCACATTAGCGCTGAATTTCTCAAATTCAGTTAAATTGCCTTAATTTAGTTTGATTCTAACTTGGATTGACACATTTTTATTGGGTACATCAAGGCTTATGAAATCAGAGAGTTTGGCAAAATATTGCATGTCTACTGTTTTGGGCTAACACTCTGGCTATGTCTTACTTAAATGTAAATTAATTATCAAATTTATTTCCAAACGTATTTAAATGGAATGGAATAAAATTATTCACAATATTTATAAAACTTGTTTTTTACGTAAGAGATATGAGAGAAAAGGATTTGGCAAAAATTATGCCAAGAGTATTTTTGCATTACTTTGACTCTTCTCTTGTGCTCTAATTTTATGAAATACATAAAGCCTTTCAAAAACCACTGAATGGCAGAGAATTTCACTGATTCCTAGAGTTGTTTGCGACGTCTGATACAGACTTACTTAAAACGAAAAATGACAACAGTTTTGGCAAATGATACGAATTTTGCCGAATGGACACAAACTCCGACTCAAACTACATCTAAGAGCCAAACATCAATTTCAGAATATATTTTCAATTTATATTATTTTCTAGGAATCATAGAAAAAAATCTGTTTCACAAAATTAATAGATGTCTGTATATATATATATATATATAGGATGTCTTATTACCAAATGTCTGCTCAGATATGAAATCCGTGAATGACTAGAATCCCAGAAATAGAAAAGCGATAAAACACTAATTATGTTCTTTTCATTAAATTTGAGTCGAGATATGTGTCTATTTATCACTTTTGATTGTCTCAAATATAAGTCAAGTATAATATAATTGACTCGAAAAACACAAATTGTTATAATTTTTCACTAATTATTACGTGTGATAGCGAGTGAAAAATGATTCGTTCACTCAACTCAACCATTCAAAACTTGTTTTCCCTCATATTGTAATTTCAGTGATGAGCAAGATTTTTTTATATTGAACTTGTATTAATTCAAATGGTTCGAGTGAAACTTAGATGTTTGGTCATAATGAATTTGTTTGGACTGTAAGCACGGTGCAAATTTATGCTTGTGAAAGTATAAATTGTATGTAAGTAGGAGAAGTGTCTTTTCGGTTGTTATGTAAGCTGAATGAGCTTATTCTCAACTCTTAATTCATACTAATATAGATAAAAATAATTGTATTGAGTAGAAGATTGGTTTGAACGGGGGTGAACCTATCAATTCAGTTATTGAACAGTGAGTATTACCATATAGTGATGGTCATTCATTTTAGAAGTCTTATCATGATAGTTCATCTTCTCCTGTTAAATGTAGACACGTATTGCATTGTAAGCCTAACATAAAGTATGAGGATGTCTCTATTTCTCATTTTATAACATAACCAGAAGAATAGATAAATCCATATCCCAATGGTTTAGAGGTTCCGCCTCTTTATGACAATCGGTGAAAATCCAATATTCATAGTAATGTGAGAATAATATTTTCACAAATTATATGTCAGTCTATTATAATATTTTTGAAAAGTTTTAATCAATTTGTCTCCAATTGGAGTCTCATTAAAGACAGTCCAGAATTGATCCGTTTTTATCTGCCTTTTGTGTGAATATCCTTTCATAACAATCATATCTATAGAGCGCTCACTATTTGCAATAATACCTAACAGTTTCATCAAAAGAGAGATCAGTTGAGCCAACTGTGCCGATAGTGTGGGCCATACATACACTAAATTATACTCTTCTTGTCCTCATTAATAAATCTCATTATAGTAAAGTGTTTTCACTTATATTTCAATTAAAGTTTTATCAAAAAATATACTTTTGATTCAGAAAATAAATCACAAAATTTCTAATTTGAAATCATTTTAAGTCATCATTTCATTCATTAATTTAAATTAAAAGCACTTAATTATTATGTAGTACAGTATCTATAATAAATGTGTAGTACATTAGGTTTAAAGGCAAGCTCTTGGTGAATTGAAAATAATTTGCCTACATCAATTTTTACTTATAAGTTCAAAATTCAATTTTGTATTATAAACTGTATCGCTAACACTAATTACTAGCTTAGTTTTTGATTTAACGAGCCTATTTTATTGAATTTTATTGAATTAAAGATAATTACATTATAATATAATCTAAATTCAGTTAAAGCCAAAGACGGCCATGTATCATTATTCTTAGTTAATCTAAAATTCAGTTCTAGCTTGAAATTAAGCTCAATTTAGTTTAAATTGTTTTAAATATTTTTCAATTAAAGCCGCCATTTTGGTCGAAGGTCTTATCAAAATAGAAATCAAATGAGGTATTCAAACATTTCAATCATTGTAATAATTGACAAATTGAATTAAGTTATGTCTATTTGTTGATGACTTGATAAAAATTATTCCATCAAGGTAAATTGAATTTAGTAAAAAAATCGATAATAATTCTGATGATTCATTGATTTTTTGCTTCATTTTTATATTTTTTTTCTTTGAAACAAATTGAATACCATTTAATTTAGAAATGTTAGCTTGGTAAGTGGACAATTGTGAATGCAAGATCTTTGTGAGGGATGTATTGGTGAATATTTGATATTAAATATTATAATACCTGCAAAAAGGAAGACAAATAAAAGCAAAGTATAACAACGTTTGCAATAAATCATTCATTGACTCGATTTGTGTCTATACAGTGATTAGCGATAACTTGTTTTTATTAAAGACTTACCGTTTTTTGTTGAGAGACTTCTCATTGCAAGCTATGGATGAGTTGTTAATCCATTAAAAAATGTTATTTATTCCGTTATTATTGTACTCAACGACTGTTTGTATTCAAGCAAAAACTTATCTCCAAATAAAGTATTTCGAGTTTATATTTGTTGAACTCGACTGAAACGGTTGAACAGAATAATGCATTACTTCATTGTTGAAACTCTATTGACTACGACATTGAATTATTTTGTAGTAAAAGCCCTCAAAACCATTCTTTGAGAGAATGTTTTACTCTATTTTATACAAAAATATCAATTATTCAAAAACCTGTCGACTATTATATAAGACTTAGGATTAGATGAATCCCTACTTATTTTTCTAATCAAATCTGGAATAAAATCAGGGATGCTCATTCCATTCCATATCTAGGTGCTCTACAGAGCATTCAAATAACCCATTTTCTGGCAAAATCCCTGGAACACCTAGAATAGGGTAAAATGATCTCCTGAAGTAGTTGCAAATATTAGTTTTCTACCATTTTGATCCATAAATTCAATTTAAGTAGGGTTTAATTTAATTAAAATCGCTTTAAGCAAGTTAAATTATTGAAAGTGATTCAAATGCGTTGGAGATATCTTTTAAAAAATCTTCTTGGCAAAGTATTGAGGCAAATTTATAATCTTAGTGAGAGTTATTTGGTTAGATCTATTTGGCTCTTCCTAATTATAATCGAATGGAAATATTTGTCTATCATTACAAATGTTATTATAAATTATAACATAATTTAAGAACAGAACAGTTAAGTAGTATTGAATGCATTGCATTAATAAATGAGATTTAGACTAAAGAGCGATCGATTTTTTTAAATTCCATCCGAACTCAAAATGACACATCTCAAATTTTTCAGTACAATTCAACCGTTATTATAAGGACCTTCGTTATAATTCCTCTCTGGCCTTATATAATAGTCCCTCCAACATAAAACCCATTTGTCAGCTCCATAGCCATTAAAATACCCTAGTTATAGTCCCTCTAGTTATACATGACTACTGCATCACCTAAAATAGACTTTTTTGACAGCGCATTTTTGACCTGGTTAAAATCCCTCTTTAATAAGAACCGAAAAATAAAATGATTAGTTACATTTTAAGGGAAACACCTTACTAATTAATCTAAATTATTTTCAATTATTTCATTATTAATATAGAATTTTATAAATAAACTAGGATTATTCACTACATTTACAGAGTATATTTAGTATAGTTTTGTTGTTCCTGCCCGCCCGGCCTGATGGAACCGAGTTTGGGATATATATAGATATGCCTTATAGAGAGATGAGTTCTAAGATTAAGATAAATCGAAGCAAACCACCATTTTGAAAAGAAAATGTCCGATTTTTAAGCAGAAATTAAGCTGAATTTAATCGTCACCTCATTTATAAAGAGTAATTAATCTGGAAATTAGCCTTACTAAATTATTACATGGTCAAGTTTGTAGTGACTGAAGATTTGATTCGACCTACACTTCTAATTGACTCAGACTCCAAATAAAATCAAATTTACATTTCCATAAGAGATAGCCAAGGAATGAGTCAGTTCAAAACCCTCTAACTTGATAAATTATGGCAACTCCCTCCTCTTAAAAATTTACCCAGCTTCAAAATATTGTTCGAAAATGATCTCCGAAACCGAATTTAGGGGAAAAATGACGGACATTATTTGCTTTCACCAACTAGGAAAATTTTGGAAAGATCCATTCCTTGACCCCTTGAGGTCGAAGAGCTTGGCTATCTCTGATTTCTATCAAACGATGCTTGAAATTAAGGCTCGCAATCAAAAACATTATAACTCAAGTTTTGCCTAAAAAAATACATTATGTAAAGTGCTTTAAATAAATTATTTTCATTCGATTCTCAAATTAGTTTTGTAAAATAGTATCCAAGTCTTAAAACAAAAATGAGATTGCTTCTAAATCTCTATTTAATAAAAAAAATGAAACTATTTTGTTTAGCATAAAAGAATTTGTATCATCAAGTTATTTTTAGATCAAAGATGATTAAAGAGATGGTATTTTCGAATCCCCCTAGGAGTTGAAAATTTTGTAAATACCCCGCGAAGGCAGAGTGAAGGCAAAGCGGCGGCCATATTTTTTATTTAAAAATTCTTTGTTTTGTAAAATCTGCCATTTTGTCCGCCATATTTTTTAATTTAGTAAATTTGTATTATTTAGCTTGTTTAAAGCATCTCAAGTTTAATTAATGTGGGATAAACCATTTGAATGTATTCCGTGAAATTTGTTTTTTATGTCAGATGGAAATTAGAATTTCCAAAATGCCCATGTTTAATATATGATGAAAAATGGTGTATTATTTGAGTAATACCCAAAATGTGATAACCGTGATAACCGATACAATAAACCAGAAATATACACAGTTTATCACAAGTTGTAAATTACAAAGAAAAACCTCCAAGATGAGTTACTGTTATCATAAGCCCAGAGTAATTTATTCGATTCATTTTCATCCATTAGTCGACAATTGGTTTCAATAACAAAAGTATAAAAGAATTTGTTTTAATCGATAGATATTTAAGAGACTAATCGATACATCGATTCGACTTTCAATGAAAAGCTATAAAATATTTGCTGCGAATGACTAGTCTTTAAGTTTAATCGATTGGCAATGGATTCTCAATCAGCCAATAGTTGGATAACTTTTAACCTAATATTTGAAATACATTCGTATCGGCAAATATTCTGCGCTTTTTTGTTATCTATTGTTTTGGTGATAACCGAACTTCTGGTCAAAATTGTGAAATCGTGACATTTTTATCTGGCATTAAAAGATTTGCTTTCTCTCTCTCTCTCTCTCTCTCTCTCTCTCTCTCTCTCTCTCTCTCTCTCTCTCTCTCTCTTTAAAATAAAAATCAATACAATTGCGGCACAATAGAGGCTAAACTTGTGCTGTGAGAGGGATCGACACTCACTCTATGCTAGAGATAAAGTCCAGATTGAAGTAAGAATTAGAAAAATACTTTAGTATATCAACAGAAGTCTAACAAACAATAAAGAGATGGATATATTTTAGAGCCCATAGAAAGCAACAAAACTAACAAACGTTTTAAGGGAATCATTATTTTCCAATAAAAGACTGTCCAGTTTGTAGCCCTTAGGTCTGAGAAAGGACTACCATTTTTTAATAAAATATAGAGTTTGTGTCCTATTTTTCTTTGGGATTTTATTTCTTTATTTTCCAAAACAGTTGTTTTAAGTCTAAACTTATTTTCTTTCGGCAAACGTTTTGTTAATGTTTTGGTCTCTGATGTGAGTCACTTTTGACTCACTTTTTTCCTCTTTATTTTGTTATATCTATATATTTATTGTCAAAATAGAGATGTTTTGAGACACAAGCACTTCTTCATATGACCAAAGTTCATACCTCCAGGTATTTACACAATTGTATCATTTCTTTATATCTTCTCTTTTTTCTTCAAATCTTCTTATACTCGACTCTATGGTTGAGTGGATTCGAGGCCAGGATTTTAGTGGACAACACTTGAGACCAGTCGACAAATACATATTATTTAATGAAAGGCTGAGCACTTTCTGCAGCTGTAGCTGTGCTGACACAGTAGAGCACCGACGAGACCGACATCACTAACATTTACGAGCATTTCATCAAAAAATTATATCAAAGCATTTGAAAAAATGGAAGGCATTCCAAATAATGACAAAACTTCGAAAAATTGACTCAAAATTTTAGATTTGTTTGGAATATAAGGAAAGACTGTTTGAAAGAGCAAAACAGCAAAAGAGAGGAAAAGTCCGATAATTGAAAAATCGATGCATTTTTCGAACAATTGTCATAATATTAATAATGAAATTCTATTCATAATATCGATTCTTAAGACATGAGTTTTAATGTGAAGAATAAGAATAAGAGGAAACATAAGAGATGGAGATTAGAGGGGAACTCATAGGCATCTCATAGGCATCTCATAGGCATCTCATAGGCATCTCATAGAGCAGTTTTTGATGTAAATGATTGATTGGACAATAGAAATGAAGGAAATGGCAATAAGTCTCGAATAGTCATGTATTTCATATGATATTGATTGTGAAAAAATGGCATAATTTATCGTCAGAGCTCTTCAATCCATTTATTGTATGTAATTCTCAAGTCTTATGGCTTGACCTCTATATGTCAGGCAATAACATCCAGTATCTATCACCATTGCCTCCACTGCAATCACAACCCTTGGAGAACAGTTGGCACTACTCCTCTCCTCTTTCACTACACTTGAGTTCTCTAACATTAGATATGTTTTTCATAACATTTTGCAAATAAATGTATACTTTCTGTGAATATTATGAACGAAAAAGTACTTCTCTGCTGTCGTAAGAGCTTATGAGGGCTGAACACAATTTTCTCAGTTCATCTCATTTGTGTGTGTGTTGTGACTCTGTTGTGACATACATTTAATGCAGCACTCATATGGGTATTGACGACTATAATAGTAGACGTCCATTCCCTCATTGAATTGTGAAAATTCCGGTCCCAGTGCTCTGCCCTGGTCTCTGCTCTCATCAATCTATACATTTTTGACTGCCCTTCACTTCTAATCGCATTTCATATTTTTTGACCACTTTTTTTTACTGACAGCACATTTCTTCAGTAAATCATTTTACATGCTCAAAGAATCAGCTTTAAATAACCAAAACGTTTAAGTGCGTATTCTTGGCACAAATTATTGTCCATTTCTTTCAATTTAAAAGAGAAAAATCATTTCTTTCGTAATGAACCAAAAATCCATTTGTTTTACAAATTCACTGCCTTTTGGAGAATACATTAGTTTTGATACTTCGCTGATATTTGTCTCTCAAATAAATAGAAACTAATGTCTTATGAAAATAATAATCAGTTTTTATTATTTGTTTGAAACTAACATTAATTTCATTTTATTTATTAGTTCTTTAAGTAAACAATTAATAACCAGTTGTTTGATATTTGGCACAAATATATATATCTGAGCCTTAATTTGAAAAAACTCTTAAACATCAAACAAATCGATATTTTTCTTTCATTTAACAACTTTTACAAAACATTTGAACAAATTATGTCCAAGTAAAGTTGATTTCTCAGAACCAGAAGTGTTTTATTTGGAATTATTCTTTGTTTGAAAATTGCTTGTTTGGCAAGAATATAAAGTTTCAAAAAGGAAAAGCGACTAGTGGCAAAATTTTATGAATACATGTTTTGAAGTGATGTCTGCCAATCAATGAGTAAATAAGTGATGATTTGTAAGGAAATTGGTTTCGGATTATGAGTCAAACCAATACTCGAATCCAAAGGAAATAAGAGACACCGAAAATGAAATACAAAAAATAGTAACAATAATTCTGAAGACGTGTCTAAAGAGGGAGAATCCAAATACTTCTGGTGCTCTTTGAACGGCTCTTATATCCACTTTGATTCGTACTAATATACCGCGCCTTAGAGATAGAGAGTCTGCAATTGCTTTGGCGAAGGCCTGCATTTTATTATCAAATATTTGTTATGCAAATCAATCACAAAATTTTCATTTGGATTTTATTCTCCAATAAAATTCATGACATATTCGTTCATATTTTAAGAGAAAATATTTCAAAACTATTGCCGCAAACAAAGAAAAATTTGGAGAAAACATATGAAATGAATTCCTTTATCTTTTCCCAGAATTATATGAATTCATTATTTTTAGAAATAATAGGAAATAAAGGGATTCTTCATAAGTATATCAGATTTATAAGGAAAAGGCGTCGATTACTAGATTAAGGAGTTATAGCGATTGCCATCAGGTATTCCTAATGACATTCATTCAGTCATTTCCCTGAACGCCATTCAACAGAATTTCCTTATTTTCACATAAAATCTGTGAAAAAATCGATGTCTTTATTCACATTTTCTCAGAACTTTTCAATTGAAAGAAAAGAAGGGTTTCTTTGAATTGATGTTTGAAAAGCTTTTGATAGCATCGACCCATTCCTCCATAAAGTCGTTCCTTTTTTCAATGAAAACTGAAACAAAGTCTAAACCATTAATTACGAAGAATTTGATAAAATTAGTGACAATTTTCAGTTTGGATATCGATTTTTCTCACATAAAAAAATACTCATATAATTAAATACAATCAATTTACATATGAGAACGACGGCACCAGTTATCTAAACGTTCATTCAAATCATTATTGTTCAGGAATTGAAGTTACCCCGAAACACAAAAGCTCTAATTGTTTGAATACTAACTCTTTATTCAAGCTATTTATACTCAATGTATGTAATCCAGGTATGGTATGACGCGAGTAAGTATGGAACTGATAGGTAAAGACTGGAACCCTATCAGCGCCATTGGGATTTGAACCCCAGCCATTCAGCCCAGAGGCGAACTCGTGTTGTGTTGCGCCACTGAGCTTGGATTTATGATTACAAACTCAAAAAACTTGAAATGACATATTTTCCTATTATTTTTGAAGAAATTGACCAACTTAGTACAATGTTTGTATAGCAAGTTTATCGATTAGTTTTTTTGTCGAATTCACACCATATGGATGTCCTAGAAACTTGCAAAAATAAACAAAACTATAATATCTAAAGGCTGTTACAAAATATAAATGTACAAGATTTAAGAAATAGTGTAAATAGCACTAAATCACTACTCTCTTTATCAAATTTCATATTAATTATCGAATCGGACTAAGGTTTTAAAAAAATAAAAACTTTGAGCACAAGTTTACTGAAACTAAACTATTGATTAAATTTGTTGTCGTTTGTGACATATTTTGTGAAATGTGTTTATTCGAAATCATTAATTGTCTCAAATAAATTGATTGATTTTCACTAGTTAAATTTATTTTATTGGCTAACTAGAATAAATAAGAGTTAATAAATAAGAAACTAATCAATTTATTTGAAACAACTAATGATTTAATAAAACATATTCCATACTATTATGGAATATTCTGTTCTTATTAATAATAATAATATATTCACATATTTTCTCAATTTTATTATTTTCATGATTTTGAGTAAAATCTACTTTCATTTGAAGATTTAAGAGGCAATTGTCGATTATAATATGGCTTCCGTATAGTTATAAGTGATTAAAGTACTTTTTTGACCAATATTTACCATACATTGTCATAAGTGACTGCTTTCCGATTCTTCGATCGCGGAATTCCGGAGTATTATTGAGATGAGAGTGGAGTCTAAGAACTGGTCGGCAATACGTCTACACATTTCGTCAATCGTTAAGAGAAAGGCATTGAAAGCACTTATAAAGAAAAAAAAACGTTAATATGTTTTGAATAAAACTAAGCATCGATTTGATCCACTCTTTTAGTCATTTTTCTCAAGTGTTTTCTATTTCCTGACAACACTTGGCATTTGAATTTGAGCATGCTAAAGGCTAAAGGCTAACTTTAATTCGATTTTGATTTTAATTCACATCAAATGATCGACGGCTTAGAAGGCGATAAATAATTAAAGTAAATGTTGTTTTCGTTAACTACCATTTAATACAATATTCATTACATTATACTCTCAGTACACGACTCGACACAATTTGAGCGACAAATTTGTTGCTAGTATTTTGGTATCAAATTTTGATATCTGTCTGATATATTCAATGCATTAATGATTTCGATTTGACGCCAAAATGGCGTATAAGTTGATGAAGAATAGTAGACCTGCTATAATAAACGAGCAGATATTATAAATATTTCAAATTTCCTCTGAAGAAAAGATTATTTTTAATCCTTGATGAAATTTATAGCCCAAATAGCAAGAAATAAGTTATCCAGGAGAGAGAGAGAGAGAGAGAGAGAGAGAGAGAGAGAGAGAGAGAGAGAGAGAGAGAGAGAGAGAGAGAATGATTAGAAATGACTGGAATCGACAAACACTGGCTCTCTCTTTGATGCTGTGCTGTTCTCCTCATAGCTTACTATCGATAATATCGATGAAATGTTATTGAGTTTGACTGAGTCTGACTCTGCGCTCTTTAATTCAAATCAAATGCATCGCTTCCTTAGACATCACAATTCATTGATGAATCAATAAATGCTTAACATTAGACCCAACCATTTGATAGACTCTGACGTGAAGTAAACATTTTTCAGTCGAAAGCAATTCAAAATTCAAGACTCGGTTTCTGTTCAAACATTTCCACCAATTGTTTCAACAAAAAGTATTTTATAGTTAGAGAGAAATGTTTTCAAATCTCAAGAAAAATGATATAAATGAATAAAACTGATTCAGATGATTGGCTCTTATTTGTACCAGGGGAAGTTCATTTTCTATAAACACCTTTTCTTCAAATTTCTTTCAGAATTATTTGACCTTTTGATAAATGGGTGTACTAGAAATAAGAGCAAATAAAAGTTAAATAATATTACTTACTAAAAACATTGCACCAGCATATTTCTGTTTATTGACTCAAAGCTAGACTAATGTAATAGTTTATCTAATATAAATCGAACGTTTCTCTTCAAATTTGAAATTTAAATGAATTTTTAACCCAATTAACGAAAAAAAGAGATTTGACTTAAAATTTCAAATGGTTTTAGTCATTAAATTACAGATTGAGACACAAATCGTTGCGATTGTTATTAGAGTTACGAATATATTGAATTAACAAGTTTTTAGGCATTCCACTCATGTCAGGCTTCCATAATCAATGGCATTGAATGGAGAGAAGTCTTGCTATAAAATGGCAAAACAACCCATTTTAACGATCAGTTTATGAATCACTATTGGCCTCATTTTTACCATCAAATAGACGAGTATTTATTCTTTTTCTTTAGCCGACAATAAGCTGTATTTCTTGAACTAGAGTTCATTTGTGAACACCTTTTCAAAAATCACAGTTTTAAACATATTATTGATGAGTACAGTCTAACTCCCAGTTCTGAATCTTTATGTATATAACATTTACTAGATTTGATGGAACATCCGACTAATGTTAAAAATGTGTCCCTGTTTTGAACCCAAAGCCTCCCTGTCACATTTTTCAGCTGTTAGGTAAATTTAAATGTGAAGAAAATGGTTTACATTTCTCTCTTTTCAAATTATTAAAATAACCCTCTTTAAAATCAAAACTCAAATAGTTAAAATTATTTCTAAGACTAGTAATTAAACTTCTGAATTCAATTTAGACAAGAAATTATGATTATTCTCTATTGTGTAGTCTCCCTGTCTTATTGTTATGTAATTGTAGGTGAGCATTTTCACAACTGGGAGCTTCGAATGTATTTCGAGTTCAAGTCTTTTAAAGAGAATTTTTGAAAAGCATTCATTCAATTGGATGAGTGATATCTTTGGTCTGAAATTTTGATTCTTTAAATTATTTAATCAAATGCTTAACCGAACATCAAATTCAAAGACGATATCTATCGGCTGATAAATAATTAATTTTGAATCAAATTATTTGCTAATAAAGAGAGAGAGAGAGAGAGAGAGAGAGAGAGAGAGAGAGAGAGAGAGAGAGAG
>JAQGCS010001268.1:0-14751 GCA_034702105.1 Fuscozetes fuscipes
TATTTAAAGATTTGCCGGACAGGCAACTTAAAGGTTGAAAACTTGGCTATTTTACCATCAAATAAGCAAGCAAAGAAATAATTACATAACTGCAGCTATTAGTGACTTTTGGGCTCTTTGTAGTGTTAATGACAAATAAAATCAATATTTGATTCAAACCTATTTTTATTATTCTTTCTCCTCTTAGATCTGGTATTAGATTGTGTGGAGTCCTGGGTGTTTTCCGATAAACTACTTTCTGCGGACCCTCTCGAAGAACACCTAGAGTCAATGGGGATATCATCCTTTCTTTTGGCCACTTTTGAACTTCTATTGTAAGTGATATCATTTGATTCCTTGTTATCGTCGGAAGCATTTGAATGTCGTCTTCTCCGAGAAGTGATTCTCTGTTCAGTTTCTGTTTTGAGACTTTTGTTTTCTTCTGAATCTTCAAACTCTTCTTTGGATGTGTTGGCAATCGAACGGTCTTTTTCAGTAAAAATAGAGGAAAACTCTTCGGATGAATATTTGGGATTAACTCTTCTGACTCTTTTGGTCTCTGATTTGACTTCATTTTCAATGTTCGACACAGAGTTTTGTTTCTCAACTCTTGACTCGGGTTTAACTGAGTCGACATTCTGTTCGTTTGAGAGAACCTGAGTGATTTTCTTGACCACTTTCAAGCTGATTCTTTTCTTCTTAGTGTCCTCCTGTTCATCATTGGAATCGTCTAATGATATTTCGTCGTCAAAGTCCGACAAATCGCTCGTATGAACAGAACTAACGTCTGAGAGCTCTTCATCTTTAACTTCAGATTTGTCTTTAAAGGGACTGTCTTTTGTGGTGAGCTTTTGTTCTGTTGTCTCACATTTTTGTTCTTTAAATTCGTCTCTAATTTGTTTATTTATAAGAAACGATTCGTTTTGTTTGATATCGTTTTCGTAACAAATGTTCTCTTTTTTAACGACAGAAACATTTGAGTCTTCATTGGATTTAAAAGCTTCGATCGGAGAATAAGTGAGTTGTTGTCGCTCTGGAGTCAACATTTCTGGCTGTGGAGGTGTCGGCCAATCGATATATTCATTATCAGAATCGGCGGCACTGGTATTCCCCTTCACTTCCATTTTTGATTTTTTCTTGTCATCAGATGAAGAGTTAGAATCAGTTTCGATATCCATCGGCAAAGAAGTATCATCTGGTGGTTCCATCTTAATTGAAATGGCTTTGAATTCAGTGGTTTCCTCGTTAGTAGTGTTGTGTGCGGTGTGTGTGGGGGGTGTGGGAGGTGTCGGAGATTTGGTCATATTTTTGACCGGACTATCATTAAAATGATTGGAAGTCCTGTCACTCGAAGGCATTTCATTGATTCCCAGAAATTCTTTGACAACGGATTCAATTTTTGGCCAAAAGAGTGAATTAATTTTATAACTGACGACCTGTTCGACCAAATGCTCGATTCCATACTTAAGCATTCCTGACCTTAAATTCAATAAAACTATTACCGTATTGCCGCGCAATTTGCTACATGTTGATATAGCTGAGGTTGGTCAGTTCTAGAATTATCGGGAATATAAACCCTTAAAATCGGTCGGGAATCAGGAGTTAAAAACATACCAAATCGGGAGTAAAATCGGGATATAAAATGATGTAATTCATTGTTAGATTCATTTATTGATTCAAAAACATTAATGTTTATTTCATCTGGGGTATGAAGGGATGCTCAGATCAACAAAATTACAATTTTACCCAACTCTTGACATAAAATATATGAAATATTTCGAAACAAAGATTTTGGTAAATTTTCCAAAAAACTTGGTGGGTCAAAACTCCTCGGACTTGAATGACAATTTTTCGGATTATCGAAATTGTAGGGGGATTAAAAAATATTTTGACCCAATTTACGTGTTTTTTGACCCAAATATATCTTATTTCGGGAATTAAACCACAAAATTCATTAAATCGGGAATTATCTGTTAAAATGGCTGAAATCGAGAATATCGGGAAAATAAAACACATTTGAATTTAACATATAATTAAGTATAAATGAATTAAGCTGTGATTCCCGTTGACTGTCCTTTCAATAGAAGATGGGCAATTCCCGATAATTCTCATCTCTAGTCATTTCCTTTAAAATTGTTTTTATGATACCTATAATTATAGGATGAGGGTCAAAAATATTTTTTACTTAATTTTTTGATTTCTTAACTTTGAATTCTTTGTTTTAATCTTAATACACGAGCATCTTGGTTGTTTTGGTAATTATTTTAAAATGATGATTATATGGATAATTTATTTGAATTATTTGACACTTTAGGGACCATTTTATTAAATTCTATCTGATTTGAGTGGAAATAACATAGAAAGTGTGAAAGTAGCACATATTGCCTCAGTCGGTTTTCCCCAGAGATATTGTTCAAGCTCACTTTATAAAGACATATAGCAATTGTGCGACAATTCCGTATAAATGAACAAAACGTTTACTAAATTACTCATTGATTTGTGTCCGAAGTCTTTCTCTCAATTGATTTTTGTTTATGTTTTGATTCCACTTCTGTTGAGACAAGAATTTGGAGACATAGCCCTCAACTCTTTGCAATAGATTTTGAAACGACGGCTAAATTAATCCAAAATTAGACAAATGTCTCATAATTTAAATCAAATTAATTCAAAGTAAACCATACTTTTGTGTCGGCGTCTGAAAGACACTGACGTCTAAAGTCATCGAATATTCCGCGCGATTTGATGCTCATTACGATCGCATTTATAAGTTGGGTGTCAGCCGTCGAGGAATGGCTCGACTGAGACATTATTTCTACACTTCTTTCAAATCTAAACAAAACAAAACAACTTTGAGGTTACTTCAATTAGAGGTCTCCGCCAATATTGTCGGCAAATAAAACTTGATCAAATTTCTATTTATTAGGCATATAAACACCAAGCCGAAACAAATCAATTACGAATATAAAATTAACAGGCTACTTTAAGTTAAAACTTGCAATTACATTTAATTAATTGGCTAAAAATGTGAATTATAAGGTGAAAGAGATGTAAACATTTGACATTGTGATGACCACGTGATGACAGCCATTGTTTGTTTTGAATAACATTTATAACGCAAATAACATACGATTCAAACAAATTAACGGATTTATAAATCTCTAAAAATTGTATCAAAATTTTAATCGCATTTGAGTTAAACCACTGAAGAAGTAATCATTTTATTACAACTTTTGGTTTAGAAGTAATTTCACTCAAATTCTAAACATTTATAATAATAATCGAAATATTTGAAAGCTATGGCCCGAACCAAACAGAGACAGACCGCTCGAAAGAGCACCGGCTCATGGAGTCAGTCCACTAAATACACGACTCTAATGAAAAAGTTAGAAACAAAGACAGGAAAAGGTACCGGAAAGGGACGCAAATCGACGGTAAGACTCAATAGCTTTGATTCGAAAATATATTTAATTGGTTTTTGTTGGAAAGGGAGGAAAATCGCAATTCATTAAAAAGAAGACTTTCCGTTACAGACCCGGAACTATAGGTGTGTTTGGAAAGTAATATATTTATTGGTTTATTATTTGACTGATTTGTAGCACTCCGTGAAATCCGTCGCTATCAACAAACGACCGAATGTCTGATTCCGCGGTAAGAAATCAATTGTTTGGATGATTGCATTTTAAAGAGTATGGTCATTGTTTGGTAATTGCAATAATTGCATTTTAGTCTCCCGTTTCAACGGTTGGTTCGTGAAGTGGCCTCTGATTTTAGAGATAGCCTCAAGTTTCAAGCGGCCGCTTTGGGGGCTTTACAGGAGGCCACTGAGGCTTATTTGGTCGGACTCTTCGAAGACACGAATCTGTGCGCAATTCACGCAAAGAGAGTAACAATTATGCCGCGAGACGTGCAGTTGGCCAGAAGGATTCGCGGCGAAAGAACTTAATTGATTGCTTTCATCCATTATCTCATATATAATATCATTAAAACATATTTAGTATTAATTGTAAATCGATTCCTATATTATATAATATTTGATTATTTGTGACAAACAATTTCCAGTTTTTATATTTGTGTTCAAATTGATTGAAACAGAAGATTATCGACTTATGTGATCCCTTTCAGAGGATAACGTTAGTGCACTCTTTATATAATCTCAACCCAACCCTACTATAAGGCAAGGGTAGGGTGTATACCCGTTTTCCCCATTCAAATGATTTATTCGAAACACTTTTAGTTATTAATATAAGTTTATCTAAAATTTCAGAATAATTTTCAATAGAAACGCCAATCAAAGCACAATTTTTGTACTTGCACACAATTTTGTTCGGCCATTAAATCTTAAAACAGTATTTTGAATATAAATTCTTTTATAGTTTGAATTTTAACTAATATATCAATACTTTAGTAACTTTTAATAATAATTTTATTCAAAAAATGATTAACAATTAATAATGACTAAGATGTTGCTTATGGTAGGGTTCGGACTGACTATCCCGTAGAGTTCGAAAAATTTGTTAGTTATAATAATGTCGACACTACCCCCGAGCTCTTTCCCAACACTATGTGACTTTCGCTCCAGGGAGGGGTAAATAGGGATTTTCAGACTCAAGAGAATTTTGGGGTTATTCCCATTATATATTCCTGTATTAATCATTTTATTAAATATAAATTTATATTACAGTGAAAGGCATTTTCGGTTATATTTTTTTAGGTCCAATCTGTAAGGAAAAGCATTATTGAAGTTATATTACTCTATAAAACGAGAATCAACTATCGTTCGTTGATTGTCGTTCTAAATGATAAACGGTATACACTTATAATACAATAATAACTCAGTTATTGTCTCATATTCTTGGTTTACATCGTGTATAATATGTTTATATTAAATAATATTCTGTCAAACTTTTGTCAAACTATTTTATTAATAAATATATGAAATGCTAACAATATTGTTAAGAATGATATGATGGGCGCATATTTGGCGACGAAACAAGAGATCGATAGAAAGGTGTTACTTATGTCTGACTTTCTTGCGTTCAGTTGGAAAGTGGTCACTTTGCGCACTCGATTCACGATTATATTGTAATCGATATTATCAATGGATTGTCTCTCATTTTAAGACTTTGCGGTCAATCCTTAATTCTATTTTATAAAACAATTTAAGCTCTTTTCTCGAATATCGAATTAAAAACTCGATTTGATTACAAATATTCCTATGAAATGATTTGTAATAATTCTCTCAATTCAGACGGCATCGGATCGAAGCGAAAGGCATTAGAATTGATTACTAATATATTCTGGTGAGTTTAATCTTATATAATAATTTATATCCGAAACAATTCAAATATTTATAAATTATATAAATATTGAAATTCTAGTAAAAAGTCAAAAGAAAGTGAGAATTCGAGTGCTGTCAGTGCCAAGAATGAGGCGATTAGAGTCAATTCTGACCAGTGTTCGCATCGGAATCTATGCCAACACTCACTTTCAGTTCCAGAAACGGACGATAAGTCATGTCTTTCAGATGTATTGCCTAAATCTCCAATTTCTCCCCGAGTGAAAAACATCCAAGAAGATATGGAAGCTTTAATGATTTCACGTCAGGATAACCCATATATTATGCAGCAACTGGAGCGATTATCTACCAAGGAGTCAGAGTTATTTGCTGATCTCACCGTTTCGGTGCACTCTTCTCCGGCTCGAACCGTATATAAGCAATCGGTAACTAATTTGGAGATTAACCCGACGGGTGAATCCAATTTCATAATGGATAGCGATATTTGCGACACTTTTGATGACAATCTTCATGACAAACTGATCCGTTCCCCTCCGCCTCAGTTTCCAAAGAATTTATCACTTTTTGTATTTCCTGGGAGTTCTGCGGCCAGTATACAGAGCTTAAGAACTGGAGATAACAGCGATGTCATGTCGTCCCGTCTTTTCTTAAGCCCTAACTTAAGTTATAACTCAAACATTGATATGAAGAGTAAGGGTTCGGACACTTCCAATGACAACATTCCCTTCAATCTCAAGTCTCACGATTTTATACATTCGAAACGCAATCAGTTTTTAAATGCTAGTCATATGACTCATGAAAACTACATTAAATATGAAAGGCGTGGATCTGACAGTTCTATTATGTCGAACAACTGGAAGACATCATTTTATAACCAGTCGATGACAGCTTCAAGTTCTTCGTTGTTGTCATTCGTGCCGCGATGTCCTCCAATCAATTCTTCTAATTATATTTCTAACGCCTCGGATATGAGTTGTAATGAATGCCAAACTATTCAATCAAATGAAAGGTCGGCAACAGATTTGATGGAAGTTTACTCCAATTTAGATGACGACAATTCCAATCAAATGAATTTCATGAGTCCCAGCAATAGCCGGGAGGCACTCCTCAAAGACCTGTCACAAATCACTTAAAATCTCTTTTCATTCCAAATAATTGTTATTTCATTTATTGTATATTATTTACGTTAATATTAATCACATTAATTAAATTTGATTCCATTTCACTAAATCTCTCATTTATTTTAATCTAACAAAAGGTTATATATTTATGGACCAGACGTAGCCAGGTCAGTTCAAACAATTTGAAAAATAAACTAATAAACTGCAGGTTATTCGGATTTCCTTTTCTATAAGAGAAAAACCGAATAACTTTATTGATTAACGAATTGTTGTTACAAATATCGCTGCTATTAATTATTTATTTCACTTTCAACAAAAATAAGTTACAAAAAAATGCGTCAGCCGGGAATCGAACCCGGGCCACCCGCGTGGCAGGCGAGTATTCTACCACTGAACCACTGACGCCTCACAAGACATGTGTTTTATACTTAAGATTTAAAAATTGATTGCTTTTCATTAAAAAAAATAGTATGCTGGTCACTTTATGAAACTTTGTAGTTATCATAGTATATGTTGAGAATAATTTGAATAAAGCGGTTTAAAAATCAAATGTTTAATGATTTGCATAAATTAGACGATAAAAGTGCAGAAAACAACACATATGACCACATCTTATATTAAATAACAAATTAGTGACAAATTACCGAAAATTATTTTGAATATAATTACAACGATTTCTGAATCTTTTATTTAACTCCTCTTCAAATCACTTGGATTTAGAAAAGAAGAGAAATATGTGAAGGCATTGAAGGAAAGGTGAGTTCAGGAGTCGATATCAATTTCGTAGGCCTTCATTAGTGCAGTTATAGTGAGCTCTGAAATGTCGTTTTCAGCCAAGTCTTGTCTGATATCATTCATACCTTTCCATAACCTAATGAATAATTTTTTGCATTCGACTCTTTCCTCGAGAGTTAAAAATTGCAGAGAAAGTAGAAAACGTTTGGCGCGACTCAAAGAATTCAAAATATAGATAACGAAAACAAAGTCGTCCACAGTTTCGTCGAACTCGCAAAGGGCTGACGCGATGTCTCCCAAAGAACCAAAAGATATCTCAGAAAAGACCAGATTTCCTGATGAACGGTAAAGGGTTTGCAGAAAATGATAGCGATCTCTGTTTGAGTCCAATTGACGCCAAATCCTTTCGAATTCTGTCTGATCTAAAGTATAGTTTATTTGTTGCTGTAATCCATGACTTGAATGTGAAGACTGAGAGTCGAGCTCTTCATTTGTGTCCAACTCTTGATTGCAATGATTTGAATGACTGTTACTTCGGTTGTGATGCAAATGATTAGAATGTGACGAATGACAGCATTGAGAGGAATGACCCCAATGTGAACAATGGCTCGAATGAGAGGAGTGTGAATACTGGTGGTACTGATGGTGTGTCTGATGGACATTACAGTAATGACCGGACGAATGATGGCTTCGATTTCGTTGTGTGTGACAACCATTTGTCTGATTATGAGCTCTTTGGCTAATCCTATGTCTGTTGGACTCAATTGAGTCGTTCGTGCGCTGAATGTGTTCCTCGTTTTCGTGTCCACCGTTTGATTCGATAGTGGTTTCCAACTGTTCGAATGTCAAGTGATTGGAATCGGCGCCGATTGGACGCCATTTGGCCATCACTACAATTGAGTCATACGATTGGCCATAAGTCACACATATCTCGAACAGGACTTTCAAATCCATTTAAATGCATTTCAATTAATTTCAGTCAATTCTCAACGCATTTAAAAATTGATTTTTTCAACAAATAATTTGAAGAATACTCACCACAAGAATATGTGATTTAAATAATAAATTGAAGATTCAATGTGAGAGACATTTAATCATTTAAATCACTCGAAACCAATGATTCAGTTTTGAAAAGTATGCGACAGATGTCACACTTAACACATGTTTTGTCACTTTGACACTCATTTAGACAGACTTTCATTTTTATGGAAACTTCAACTTTCACTCCTTTGTTGACATTTAAATGACATTAACACTTATAAGTTATAACACTTCAAAACAAATAATTAATTTCAAAGTTGAACTTGTTACTTTTTAAGAAACTAACAGTCTGATATTGAGTTGTTAACTTTATACTAATTATTTAAGTGAAATGTTAGTTATTCTTCAATCTTGAGATACGAAGCATCTGTTTTTGAATGACCTAATATTTGTTGTGCTATAAACAGCTGATTGTCGTCTCATTTCTCCAAATTTGAAGTTTGGCTAAAATTTATTAATAAATGACTCAATTCAACGAATTCAACCCTTTAGTCAATTTCTTCATTAAGTAATATGATAAAGGTGAGACTATTATTTATCTACGATCTAAACGTCAAATATTATGCCTCCAATGAAAATATGTAAAAATGTTTGTCCGGAAATCAAATTAGTGTTAATTTTAATAAACTTAAACATATTTTAGGAATTGTTTGCATTTGACTCTTAATATGATATAACCCTTTCTTCAACTAATTTGATGTCATATTTTTAGAATAACTTGCAATTCCGAGTGCATGCAAATACGTACAAATATGAACAAGGTTAAGGTGCCCTTAATTAATCTTTGATTCAGAATAAGCGGAAATGCATCACAACTTGATTGTGTTTGTATAGCATGGTCATATTTCACAATAAGCATTCACTAAATTGAAATTGGACGAATAAAATATGTGACAGCTATATTTGAACTCAATTAATGATAAATTAAGCGACAATAACATAATTAGTTAAATGTAACATCAAATTGGTTTCAAAATAATCAAGGTACTAAAGCTATGAGTAAATAAGCTTTTAAAATAAACTTCCATAAATTTGGTTAAATTGACTGGCTTCAAGGCAATTTAACCTAAATTGAGTCTAAACAATTATAGCAAAAAGCTCATTTAAGAAAGATAGTTTTTGAACTGTTGGTTTTCTAATTTTGTTTTCATTTTATGCCACTCCTATATCCTATCATGGTTTATATAAACTTGATCAAAAAAATACTATTCAATCTTCACATTGTTTAGTTGTTAAGCTTTATGTTGAATTTTTATTGTTGATAGGTAATTATTGTTTGAGATAATTTAATACTTTATTTATCACTGAAAGAGAACTGCATTATATTGCATCAGATTCTGAGATAACATTTCGAAACGAATTTCAATCGATTTGATTGCATCGAATCGTTAGTCGACACAAACACTCATTTTTCAGTGTTTGACAATTATTTGAATCCATATAATAATCTTTTTAATAACTTGTTTGCGAATCAATCAATTTTTAAGTGAATATATAATATATAATAATATTCTAATAGAGGTTAATATTTTGGATAGATCCAATTTGTTAACAATGGATCCTTTGTTATCTTTATTCGGTTCTGAATCTGATTCAGAAATCGATGGCTTTGGAGTTGAGGGAAACGGCAGAACTTTATTGTCTCAGAATAAATGTTTGCCCCCGGAATGTGAAGAGGGAAATGTCGAATACAAACTCAAACTGATTAACCCGTCTCAAAGTCGTTTCGAACATTTGGTCACTCAAATGAAGTGGCGATTGAGAGAAGGTATTTGTTATTCAATTTTAGAGTTCAGTCATTTTGACATTTTTATTAAAACTAAAGGACAGGGTGAAGCTATTTATGAAATTGGGGTCGAAGACAAAGGATTGTTAATTGGATTATCCGATGAAGAAGTGAGTGCTTCGATGCAAACCTTATATTTAATGGCAGAGAAATTGGGCGCAACTCTTACTATATTAAGAGAACGAGTGATTACAGGAGAAGACGACTCAAAATTTTCAAAATATTATAATCGAAATCTTCAAAAATGTCGAAAAGTGGTCGAAGTTTTAGTTCGAAAAGTACCGGACGATCAGCAGACTATCGAATTGAGAATCGCTGTATTGGGAAACGTAGAGGTCGGCAAAAGCACTTTACTCGGTATTTCAACCAATTTTCCACTCATATATCAACTAATAAATGATTCTATTCTTAACAGGTGTTCTCACTCAGGGAGAACTTGACAATGGAAGAGGTCAGTTATATTCCATTGAATTTATTTGTCAGATATACTAGAACAAAAAAGATAATTCTTGATATTTTATCAAACTTAATACAAAATAATTATTGAAAAATAGTATATTAATTATAAATGGATTCGTTTAATTGACTTTAAGGGAGCGCTCGTCTAAATCTATTCCGACACAGACATGAGATTCAATCGGGAAGGACTTCGAGTATAAGCCGCGAAATATTGGGCTTTGATTCGGAAGGTTTGCCCATCACTTACAATATATGTCGCACTCCCGAAGAGATTTGTGAGACTTCTTCCAAATTGATTTCTTTGATCGATTTGGGCGGTCATCACAAGTATTTGAAAACAACTGTTTTTGGATTAATGTCAATGAATGGCGATTATGCTGTCCTCTGTGTGAGCGCTATTGGAGGTGTGAATGCTGGAACGGTATTTATTCTTAATGGCTTTTCTTAATTATTTGTCAATCAATTGTCCTGTTTAGACTCGGGAGCACTTGGGTATTGCACTGGCGCTTGACGTTCCCATTATAGTAGTGGTCAATAAAACAGATCTGGCAAATGATGAGTCACTCTATAAAACACTCTTTCAATTGGAATCACTTTTAAAGTCTCCGATTTGTAAAAAAGTCAGTCATTTTGTGGGAGTTTTGGATCGAATCAATAACTTTGAATATTTAGTTTCCGGTTAGCATACAAACAGAGGACGACGTTATAACGTGCGCCAGTTCTATGGCATCAAGCAACATAATTCCCATCTTCACTGTTTCATGTGTTACCGGACAGGGATTAGAGTTATTTTATAAGTTTTTGTATGTATTGCCGCCAGAAATCAACTTCAAAGACCGCGAAAGACTTATGCAATTAAGCGCTGAGTTTCAGGTGATGTCACAAATACTGGAATTTAATTCACAATTTTGATCCCGATTGTTATGTCACATCTAGGTCGACGAAACATTTCAAGTGCCAGAAGTCGGTGAGATCCTCTTTTTATCAATATTTTTAATATTTTTATATTATATGATTTTAATCCTGGTTCACTTTATTTTGCAAAGTCATAAATTATTGATTAGAGATAAATGGTGAATGCAGGTACTTTCAGAATTAACCATTACCAACCCTCTCCTAGCTAGATTACAACTAAATATGGTTCAAATTCAGTTAATTATCTCTAATTAAGGCTGAATTGTCGTTAATTCAGAATAATTAGACTTAAAACAGAAAAATTAAAGTTGTCCAATTTTCAAAAAATTTTCAAGGCACTAAGCTTATCTTAGTAGTTTTAAATTAGGAGTATGGGCTATTTTCTATTCCTTGCCCTTCCTTGCTTTGAACTGGACAGAATTTGCATACTAAATTTCCAAACATGGTTTAGAACTTTAGAACTACATATTGTGAATATAACAAAAGTGTGAAAGGGGCAAAACTTGCTCTGAATCTAATATGAAGTTAATTAATGATTATTGAGTTAATCGAATAGTTTTATATGGAATCGAACATTAGGTCCAGTAGTGGGCGGATTATTAATATCTGGTGTCATAAAAGAAGGCGACAATCTTCAGATCGGACCTTTAGATGATGGCTCGTTTAGTGGGGCGCAGGTGTTGTCAGTGCAAAGACATAAAGTTACCTGTCGTGTGGTGAGGGCCGGACAAAGTGCAACTCTGGCCCTCAACAGTAATGACAATCAAAAAAGTTTAGAAAGAAATCTACGCAAAGGAATGGTTTTAATCGAAGCCAATAACAAAATGCACAGCCATTCAGTGTGTCTGTACTTCCAGGCCAGAATTCACGTCCTTTTTCACGCCACTACGATCAATCCTGGATTTCAGACTACAGTATACGTCGGAAATGTTCGACAAACAGCTGTTGTGATCGCAATTATGGGCAAAAGATTTATTTGTACGAATGATAGCGCGTCTGTAATGTTCAGGTTCTTAAAGCAACCAGAATACATCAATGCCGGCTGTCGTCTCCTATTCAGAGAGGGGCCCTCTAAGGGCATTGGACGCATTCAACAAGTCTTTCCTCTCAAATCTGATGATAATAACAATTTTTAGTTTAAATCAATTTTTAATTTTTTGACGAATTGAAAGATCAATGAAAATATGTATAATTTATTTGTTGTCAAACTTTTAATGTTTTATCAGTTATTTTAAATGTTGTTTTATTTCGCAACTCTTCGCCTCATTTTCTTTCAATCAATTAGTCATTGATATCAAGTAATGAATCGTTTCGTAATTCGACTCAAGAATCATATCTTTCAGACAAAACTTCATATAAATTGTTTAGGAAAGGAGTTATCCTTTGAAAGTTATCCTATACAGTTGACCTGGTACAATAACCTGGTATAATCCTTCCATAGTTATAGTCCCTCAATTGTTCAAGTCATTCTTATTAAAAATAATAAAACAACCTTGTTAATCCCTAACTCTTTATTATCTCTGAACTTGGCTGAAACAAACCGAGGATTATATACAGGAAATGTTTTTGAGCCCTTTTCTAATTAATTGATTACGAACATATCGATTGATATATTAATACAGGTAAAACAGAAATATGTCCACCTTTTTTATTTGAAATTATCATGATAGGAATAGTAATCAGAATTTTGTGCTGAAATAAGCTATAATAATATTAAGTAAATTATAGATAATACAGGTACAATTTTTCAGAAAAGACTTTAAAATCTATCCATTCGAATTTTATGATCTCATTCTGGGGGTTTTTAGAAATATCTTGATTATTTTCAAGATAAATGAATTATAACAGAAAAAGTACGTTTATTATAATTCTTCAATGATATGCCTTCGAATTTAATTAGTAGACACAATCGGACAGTCAGTCCAATAAACAAAATCAATTGGGAATCTCCACAGAGTAAACATTTAGAAAAAATTAAAAATCTTAATAGAAGCTTATTGTTAGTCTTACCTATCAACTTATAAATAGATCAGGGGAGAGGTGCCTAAGGGGGAGAGGTATCTCTTACCCTTCCCCTAGAGTTGAAAAATTGTCAATCAAATCCGATGAGTTTCGACCCCCCCCCCCCTAAAATTTTGTCAAAGTTTAACATTACAGGTATACCCCATAGAAATTTTCGGTCTCCCACCAAGCTAGAACCCACCCCTCGAGCCGTTGACCTTGGGCACCTCTGATATATGGAAGACATTTCTAAAACTTATTTATCTGACAAATTACTCTAATAAATATTTATTCGAATTTCAAAAGGCAGACATTTATTTTAGTTTCCCCTGTAGTAAATATCTCTTTTCTGATTAATCCCCTCCTTATAAGATTTACCATGTCAAATTTTTCGCTTTCATCAGTTGTATAACGAGTTGTTTGCTTTTCTCTATCATCACTAAATAACTCGTCCTCTCAAGTTATCCCCCAAAAAATCAAATTCCAGAAATACCCATTCTCAAAATACCAAATTAAGATTAAATTACTCGTTGATAAATGAGAAAGTAAAACAAAATTCAAATAAAAAGATTTATTAAATTGAAATCAATAATTAAACAAAAGTGAACCAATATTTAATAGAATGGATAAAAATAATTGGAGATATTTTTGTCTAATCTAATGATCATTTGAGAAACTGATATCTTTTTTCACTACATTTATAGAATGTAGTATATAGTTTTGTGCTTTACCCCACCCATACGTTTGTCTGTCTTCTGAGAAATGGAAGTTACGCCACTTAATAATGTAATAATCTAATGATGATCTAATTTTGTAGTCATTGACTCATTGTACTATTCTTATGATGTTTTTGCGTTTTGGTATTTCGAGAAATTTTCGTTACATTTTGGTGTTTTGGGACATCAATAATTCTTTTGGTTAAATAAAAGATATGAGATTATGAAGAGTTGTATTTTGGGAGTTTGGTATTTTGGGAGTTTGGTATTTTGGGATGACACCGTCCTCTCATACATACATTTATTGAATTATAATTTATAAATAAATTGTAATTATTTGTATTTAGCATTTAATTGAATGATTCCATTTCAAAATGTTCTGCGAAATTGTTAAATATTTGTCAGGCACATTTTAAAGAATGTAAATATAAATGGAAACAGTTATCAGATTTAAACCAATAAATTGATAATAATTTCTTTTGGACTCTTCTTATTGAAATGAATATTCTGTCAAATCAGGGTGGTAAAAATGGTACACAACAGGGAGATATAAGAGCAGACAAGCATAAACAAAATAAGATTCGTTTAAACGGAATTCATCTAAATATCATTTCTATAGTGGTACCATCAAACTCTAATCTTTTGGTTAAACAAAAATTTTGGTATTTTGAGATTTGGGTATTTTGAGGCGTTACCATTACT
>JAQGCS010001269.1:0-14744 GCA_034702105.1 Fuscozetes fuscipes
CTAAAATATGTATTTTCGGAGAACCAAAGAAATGGTAAAATATTATGTAAACCATTCTCTCGAAATAATTTTACTGACAAAAATATGTTCATATATTCTATTGATTTATTTAATTCATTGCCCAAAACATTAAGAACTGAAATCAATACCAAAAGCTTCTTAAAGAATTGTAAAACTTTTATTTGACATTATATCCACTCTATGTAATCACTGACAAGTTTTAATGATTAATAAACTATTTTTACTATTATTATTATTAAAGACTCTTGGAAATTTAGAGTAAATTGCAGTGAATTTATTTTAAATGAGAGAATTAGTGTATTTATTTGTTAATAATTTTAATCGAGATTAAATAAATTGTCAATTATTATTTGACATTGGTCACATTTTCTTTGCATTGCTAAATTCTTTAGGTGACTTGGTAGTAGCGTCTTCAGTACCAGAATTTTCACCCTTTTCTGCTCCCATAGCTTTTTCAGCCGAAGCTGGAGCCTTCCTAGCCATATCTGCAGCCACAGCCTCACCTTGTTCAGCTTCAAATTGAAATAATTTTTCAATAAAATTTGAAAATTGCACCATTCTTAATTAAAAAACACTCACCGAATGCGATTACAATCATAACAACGAAAAGCATAACAATAGTCTTATTCATGACTTTTTCGGATCACTTGTTTGTGAATTGAGTTTAATTAGATTCAAATGAATACTTTTTTTTTATATAAAAACGCAAATTATTGCCATTTTATACCTTTCAATATGTATGGAATGTTTATTCAATTAAAAGGTTTTGATTTTATTTTGCCATGTTTAAATGATTCAATTGCGTGATACATTTCCATTGAAATATCAAAATAATTTTAGGAATTATATTTAGCTGAGTATGCAAACATGCAAATTGTTCACATGTTGACTCAGTTTATCGATTGTGATCTTTTGTTCTTATTTTTGTTCTTACAATTTATTAGACAATAGTGCAAATAAAAAATTCTAAGCTAATTAGATTATGTAAGTACATTATAATAGCTTAATACAATACTAGTTTACTAGTTATTTATTCATTAATATAGAAAGATTTGTTATAAATGAAATGCTTTGACCAATATTTTGCATCACCAGTAATTTGTGACTAGCTAAATAATAAGATCAATCAAACTCTAAAAATTTTCCAATGTCTATACATTAATGAATAAGTAGGAAACTTGTCAAATCTAAATGCAATTGTCTAGCTCATTATATTGGTCTTAAAATATGAAGTTATAAAGAACACTTCTATTCAAATGAATCAAATGTTACATGGATGAAACAAACACACAAAATATTAAGCAATAATACCTCACTTTTATAATTTAAAAAATTAAACTCATTTAAACTTAATCAGTTTGTATGAGAATTATAGCATAAGTGGCAGTGATGTTCAGCACATAGAGGTATGTCCGCAACGATATGTCGAATATGACTCCAGTCCTGAAACAGATCTTCTCTCTGAGCGACAAAATCAGATCAAATTTCTGTTTCTCTGTCGTTGTTATCAATTCATTGCCGGAAATGCGAGTCTCAGCCGATTGACATAAACTGCACATCACATCAATTATTTGTTGAGAGGCGCGACAGGCCATGAACAGGTCTAAATTGTTGGCTATTATGACTATGGTGAGCGCAGATACTACGTAGTAATTAATGGAATTCCTGTTGAGATTGTCGGCCAAAGCGCACAACGAAGAAGAGATTAGGACTCCATTTATCACTATTTTTATGAAAATTGTTAAACCAATTAAGCGGTTCATTAAATCGACGGAATCTCTTATTTCAATGACTTGTCGTGAGATTTGACTGATCTTGGACTTTTGTCGCACACATTCGGACTGTTCCTGAATCTTATGCCTAAATATCCTGGACAAAATCATAAGCAAAACTGTCGTACAATTGATTTGAACGCCGCCCATGAAACCAAAATAAAAGTTGGCTACCAGAAATGCCGTTTGGCAAGATGATGTTACCTAGCATTAATTCAAATATATCAATGATACGTTTAAAAATGAAATATTTCCTTACATTATCTGGTTTTTGCATCTCTTTAGATGTATAGACGAGAGCACCGGACAGTCCATTGAGAGCTGAATGGATCAGAATAAATAAAATTATCGATCGATAACTTATCGACGAATTTAGACTTTTGAACAGAGAATTGATTCCATCTATTAATTGACTTCCATTTTTGTACAAAATAATTCGGACCACAAGCAATTGAAATACAGACACTGAGCCTGCTAACCTTATGATACCTCTTGTGATCATTTTTCGTGTTTCAGATTCGAACAGATGTGAAGAAACACTGTCCTCGAACAGAAAATAGATACAAAACGTAATAAGAATGATAATGAACTCATATACGATGAGAAGGTATCGTTTGAAAGACGAGTAGTTCTTGCTTGTCTGCCATCCACCATATGTAGTGCCCGTTAATTGATGTAAATAGATGATTTTGATGAACATGGAATTATTATGTTTGTTGTGGTCACTATTATCTTCTTTGTACTGGTCTAAATAGTTGTTGAAGAGCACCGGGCTATTTGCCGGTCTTTCTGTGGGTGATTCTGAGACATATAGCATCTTAATAGGACTCAACCTATCGATAAGTTTGTTTAGTTTTACAGTTATTTTCATATTCTTTACTAATGAACGAAAAGAATATTTCATTTTAAAATAAAAATAGTTTAAGTATTCTACGGGATATTTAAAACTTTGAAGGATATCTTTTCTTTACCTGCAATTCAGTTGGTTTGATATCATTGCTTCAAATTCTATTTTAATGATTTATTTGATGGCATTTGAATTCATTATAAGACTTGTGCTCTGAATGTGAGCTTCTATTTGAGTATAAGAAAAATAATATCGATTTTTCCAAATATAAGTCTTACTAATGGTTTAAATAAACAATTTTTCCTGAGTTTACGTGTTTAGCAATAATTTGAACAAGGTATTTTCTAAAAATGTCTTAAATCCTAATATTTGCCACAAATTTATGACATTTTGATCTTGAAAATGAAATTCAAATTTAAGCAAACAATTATTTTTAATTTTTTCAATATATGAACATTTGGCGAAAGCAAATAAATATTCGCTCTAATGGACAGTCAAATTCTTAACAAAGTCTGAACTTTCCCTCACCTTGTTATCTTGTAGCAATTACTTTTTTATCAAAATAATTTGGTCATATACTTTTTTTTATTTGGCTCATTTAAAATTGAGTCCCAGGGAAATAGTAATGAGACAGTAACATTCAATTACAGCGAACATCAAACTCTTCGATTACATTAATTATATTTTATTTGCAAAAATTTATGAGAAATCCATTCATTTCTACCAAAAGTTATTTTAAAGTCAAATAAAACCCGTTTTAAAATTCGATCGAAAATAAACTTTGAAAGGGGCTATAAATAACGTCAAGTCCTTTCGATACAACTTTATTTGACCAGAATATAAATTAATTGTTATAAAATTGATTTCAGCTTTTTTTCTAACAAAAGATAATTCATTTTAAACCCATTAAAAATAGGAAACGAGATTCATCATTCATAATTTACATAGATCAAATTGAGATTCTCGATTATTTTATAAGAAAAATGGCTAATAATAAAACGCCAAATATGGTGTTCTTACATTAGGTGTTCAGTTTCGCCCATCTGGCGGCCCAAAAAAATATACAGGCTCCAAATCTTTTTGTACTTAATTATAATGATTATGCTTAAATTATTTTATTTGACTATAAAATTAATCGCTCGTCAAATGTATAATCTAATGATTCATTACATCTACAATAATGATGAGAGAGAGAGAGAGAGAGAGAGAGAGAGAGAGAGAGAGAGAGAGAGAGAGAGAACTGTTGAATAATTTCCTCGCTATTCATATAATCTTCGGATCATTTTTGAGAAGAAATTATGACTATTAATGAAATTTTGTTAAAAATAAAAGTTTATTCCGAAGGCGTGTCTAACAAACAACTGACAGAATCGGCAAAAATAAAACTTTTCATTCTATTTAATGGAATGAAAATATTCCATCAAAAGCACCGGTGCTATGAGAGGAGTCGCATGTAGCCAACAAAATACTACTAATGCACAGGAAGGGGTTGACTTGTCTATGCATTTGTGAAACACCTAATTAATTGACAGATCTCTCCTCTCAAATAACATTAAATTTTTAATCGATTCAATTGTTAAATAGGTTTGAGTTCAATGTTATTGTTACTAAAATATATTTCGATTGGTATAAGCCCTCAGTTGGGGTTCGCTTGGGGGTTGAACCCATGTTCTCCTGCAAACTCTAATACACTCATAAATTATTGGATAAAATGTGAAGTTTATTACATTCATTACATTTTCGTTAACAGCATTTGTAAATTGCAATTAAATGTTCGATTCGAGGCATTCTCCTAATGGAGAGATGGGTTTGCCCTTTGACTTCAATTTTGATCATCCGATTAACAAGCTCCATTGTTTAAAATATACAGCGGAATAAGATGATTTCATTTAATAACTATCTATTTTGATAACCTTGGTCGTCCTGTTTTCCCATAACTCCGATACCGGACCTACAGAGTGGTAAACGCTATTTGTTTTTGAAAAATATCTAATAAATTTGGTCGATCAGGGAAGAGGAGATGTGCGGCAAAGAGTGACATGTGTGCAGAGTAATGAATTTTTTCCTGTTTTCAAAGCCATTATATAAAACTTTTCTGTCAGTATTTGACTGTAAGGACTGGAAAAGAGGGTCATTCAGTGCATGCATTCAATGATGAAGAGGTTTATCCCTCTCTCGAACTCTCCTAAAGAGTAGAGCCGAGAACTGAAGGAAGGGCGAAGTCTATGAGGGCTCTCATACTCTGACAATAATATGATTTCAAAGTTAAACCCGATTTTGAATAGAATTGAGAAATACATGAGTTTTGAAACACAATTCATATTATAGTTTAGATCAGAATTCAATACAAGCGATGAATTTTATAAGCATTTCATAAAAACTTCTCAATGATTACACTTCTAATAGAATTCCAGCAAATATATGATTGGTTTTTGTATTTGTTTTGGGAAACTCTCGAAACCCATAATTCATTGTAAATGAAATACTTGTGTGAAGTTATTTAATGCTATTATTTTATAAAACAAACTATGAATCAAATGATTGTTCAAAGTCCTAATTCGTGGACATTTAATGTTAGCGAAGGATGAAAACATGTGTCGAAAATGGTTTGAAATTTCAGAGAGTAGTTATTCATTCACTAGTGATGTGAGAATTGATTAAAATAATATACATTCAAACATTTTTGTGGCATCCATATAAATTATGATCTTGCAATTTATTGCGTATTATTCATCGTATTGATACTAACTGTTCGTGTCCTAAACGGGATTTGAATATCCCTAAACAATTGTTATTTTTGGATCCTTCACGCATGAAAATGACCGGGATTGACGTCCAATATCGAGTTTCCAGAACATTTAAAAATGTTTGCTTCAATTTAAATGTGTACGTTTTGTGAGACGAATGGAATTCATTTGTAATTCAGTTACCAAATGATAAGCGCGAAAAAGGCGTAACTGATGTTTGACAGCAAAAAAGTGAACATAACTTTCATCTCTCATTCAACGGGTTTTGTGTTACACTTCGTGTGAAAAACTCATTCAATAATTGAAATAATTTTATATCAGAATTAAAACATTCATTTCATTTGAATTTTTTTCTAAAGAGTTTTCTTGTGATGAAAATAGAATAAAATAGTGACAAGATAATTGTTTTTCTTTAGTGTTTTTCATTCAATCCTATGGTTTGATAAAAATTTCATTTATATTATCATTGAGTTGTTGTCAAGAATTTACGCAAACCTTTCTGTTTGGCACAACCAGTATGTGCTCATTCACTCAATTGTCAGTCAATCAGTGCCAGTGCTCTTTTATGACCGATGCTATCAGTGCTAAAGATCTAAGGGGATTGTTGCATGCTCAAATGTGTTGAAAAAAAGCATAAAAACAAATTTATAAAATATGTTTTCTTACTATTCTTCAGAAAATTTTTAATCTCAAGATTTTATAGTTTTTTGAGAAATTATTTGGGCTTCAGTTGAGCCCATCCTTCGAACGGATAGTTAGCGCTATCGGAATAGTACTGACATTAATGTGTTTTTAGTTTTATTTAATACAAACTTCTGATATAAGTGTATAATATTTTTTTCGGTTAACGTGTGTTGTGTTTGCACTTATATAACCCCGTTATACAACTTTTTGCTCGATACTACTTAACCGGAATTATTATTCTTCGCTTAATATCGTAAGGACTGCATAACAGCAAACTTTCAATGTTTTCCAGTGCTTATCAGTTGTTATATCCTTTAGGCCTACCGGTGCGCTCATCTGTTTGTGTCAGTGCTCTCCTCAATGTGTGTGTGTTTGTGACCACTCGAACACAATATGATTTTAAATGTGTCTCAACTTATTAAATACAATTTTGTAGTTTTTCTAAATTTTGTTATTTTTCTAATATGTTTAGTCAAATGTGATTCCTTTCAATATATTCAGCGTAAGTTTATTTATATTCAACACTTATATTAGATATTTGAACATGTAATTTCACACTTTTTTTTCATTGAGCTCTTTTAGAGTTTAGGCTAATTCAATTGATCTTTACTTGATCCTTGAATATAAAATGGTTTTTGACATTTTAAGCGAATTTAAGCTTATTTTATGCGGGTATCAAATCATGATTGTAATTTTTAAGTTATCAATTTAAAATAATATTTAATAGGTATTTGATAAAAACTAGTGTAATTTATTAGGGCAGTAGGAATGAATAGAATTACTTGCAAGTTGAATTTTTAGGTAAATTAAATATTTGGAATCACAGTTTACTCACAAATGTTTTCATTTGTTTGGAGAATAATTGAAACTTATTTAGACTACAAGTGATAACAAAAACTAAAATAAACTTTCAATTTGAGAACTCATTAAAAACAATTGAAAAGTGTTTTCAATGACATCATTTGAGGCCAAATGAATATAAAACAAAATTTTTTTTAAATAACCTTTTTCAATTCTTTTTTCAATTGGATTAAAAATAGCAATAATTTTTCAAATCATTATTTTTTTGAAAGACATGCGTAACCACTGACGGCCAAAGGGGGTATATATAACCCAAACACCCCCTGAGTTTTTAGTTCGTCTAGACCCCCTGCTGAATTTTTTACCTTGGCCCCATGTTTTTTTGCCGAACGAGGCAAGGAGACAAATATTTTACTAAAATATTGCCTCTAAGTTGGAGCTCGAGGAACCCCTTGAGTTGGAGGAACTTGGTCATCACTGATGCGTAACAAAAGAATAATCTCATGAAATATTTAATAATCGTTTGGTATTTCTTATCCCAAAAATAATACCATTGGTTCCATTCAACAGATAATCTGCACGACTATTGCACAGACAGGCATTGGTCAGACTTTCCTGGACACAAAACAATACCAGCAGAAAAGTCGCTTCAAATTAGAAATCCACTCATATTTAACTTCAATACAAACAGTAGTAATAGATTTGTATCCTATTGTCTCATAAGACTGATAGCATCCGAAGGCAAACGTATCTATGCTGTCGGCACTTCCAGTGGTAAGTTTTCCCACATTATTTGCTAAACTTATCCATCAACTTCAGTGAAAGGCACAGTTTTATAATCTTGCAACAGAATAGAGTAAACATTTTTCTTATTTGTGTCGAAAACATAGTATTTATTGAGTGGATTAGACTTTTTAAAAAATTTATTGATTTATTGCTAAATGAAGATGATCAAGGTCTTTCTAAGCAATAATAGCTTCAATCGAATTTCTAAGTAGTTTATCGCTTGATTAACCTTAATTCTTTCAATTATTGAGGTGGTGATTTAGTGACGAATAAAACAAAATAAATCACCTTGGATGATCAATTGTTCTGTCAATTAATTGCTAATTTTTAAATAAATATTTGTTTTATTACATCACTTTTGATTGACTTCAAAAAATGAAGGAATAAATTAATATTTGATTAAATATTTTATTGAATATTTGAAATGAAAATAATTCCCTATTAATAAACTAGCAATTTTTTTGAACACTTCCTTCTCATTTGAATACTAATCGAAAATTATTTATAAATCATTTCCTAATTTAAAGCAATTTGATTACAATATAAATGTTTTGCTTTTATTTTAGTTATGATTTGAGTGAAATACACGATTTATAAGAGAGTTCTATTTTTTATCCAATAGTTAAACCGATTTTTATATGACCAGTGAAATACTGGGTAAAAATCGTGAATCGAATTAATTTAATGCAATTTAATGGTGAATGCATTGAATAACAATAATTTGAGGCCAAAGAAAAAATTAAAAATATTTGAGCCATAATTCACATCTAGTTTCAGAATCAATTAATATTCCAAATATAAAGAAAAAAACTTGAATCTTGCAATTTTACTTATCTAATAAATCAGATAAAAATGATTTTAATCTTATTTTTTACGGCAAAAAAATTCTAAAAAAATGAAGTTATTATTCAAATTTTGATTGTCCTTTATGAATGATTTCTCATAATTTAACGAACATTCCCGACCTGTCTTTAATAACCAGGTATTTCAACCAATGGTAAGCATTGGTTCACCGAATCGATTCACTTCACGCCCACCCGACACAAATTGTTGACAAAAGTGAAAGTTAAAGAAGACTTTGAGAGAACCACAGATAATAATGCACTCGAAATAGTGTTCGAACAGTTGGGTCGCCAGGAGTTCAAATTTCAACTGATTGTTACGCCCTTCCGACAAATAGGTAAGGCATGAACTAACAAGGATTGTTTTGAATAAGTGCTATGATCAAGATAAGACATTGTGTTGAAGACATTTCATTTTGAATAATGAATAATTGAAAAGCAATTGAATTGTTAATTTGACCAGTTTATGATTAAGGGTTTCATTTGTTGAAAGGTATTTTTAAAACTATTGATCGAAACTAATTATATAACTCTTTGAAAGCAGTTTTGAGACTATTTTAAAATTTAAATCCAAGTCATTTCTCAATTGATTTTCATTTCGATAAGAATTTATTCATTCACTCATCCATTCATTCATTCATTGACTTCAAAGTTGGGTTTAAATTGATTTTAGAAATCTTTTTGAAACAAATTGAGTCGAGATATGAATGAATAGTAAAATAAATTGATTTTTAATTTCTTATAAAATTTTAGAAAATGTTTTATTCATTGGATTTGGTATTATGTCTGAAAAGGATTTGAGTGCTTTTTAAAAGTTGATGGTTCATAAAAAATATTTTTATTCGATTTACAGCCAATTTGTTCAAAAGGTTTCGATTAAAACTTAGAAAATTAATACCAATTAATTCGCTTTTTTAATGAAGTAAATTAATGGTAAAAATCTTTAATAAATTATTGATTAATCACTTGAATAATATTCGAGGAACTTATGAAAGGATTATTGAAAAGATTTAATTTAACGCTTAATTACATCTGAAGCATATTACTTTTTTATGTGAAAATCTCAAAGGTTATTGAAGTGTTCAAGAGATAAGGTACTCAACATTGAAATTCCAAATAACTTGCAATTAATTTGTCGATAATTCAATTTTGACGACTGTTTGAGCGATTAGTTTTTGGAAATTAATAATTCAAAGTTTCATTAATGAGTTATTTAAAAAAATTGAATCGTCTGAATATTTGATGAAAATGAAACACATTCTAAGCATATGAAACTCATATGTTCAAGGGACTACTTTACATATTTTACGATTTGTTTTGAATGCGCTGGACTATGCAAGGAAGTAGAGTCAAACTTCCAATCTTCTAAAATTTTAGCAAAATCATCCCTTCATAGCATTGACATTACCTTGGTTATTCCTTATCTAATGATAGAATGCTTGAGATTTTGACGAGATTTTGTTGGCGAATATTTGTAACGCTTCAAATTTAAAACCTGACTCATTAAATTTAATATAAAATTGTGTAAGATTAAATTGATGTAAGCTTTTAAATGAGTGTCAATTTTTTGGATAGTCATGAAAATGAAGGTTTGGTATTATTTTTCATATAAACTGCTGATTAATTCGGATTTCATAGCAATTATTAATTATTCTCATTTTGTCTGAAGATTTGGCAAATAATTTTCAAGAGCTTCGGTGAAAATGTCTATAATTATGATAAATTAGTTCCTTTTATGAGTAAAACTAAAAGTGGTTTAATTAGAAGTTACGCTAATTTTTATGACTTAATTGACGAGTTTTCTGATCAAAATTCAGTTAAAATTTATGGATTACGGGAATCACTGCTATAAGAAGTGTAGGAATACTTTCCAAACAAAAAAGAATTTTAATTTGGAGTTACAGTGAAATCAATTTATTCGGAGCAGAAGCTAATCGTATATTTGACGGGTTGTTAGACACTGTCCTGACTTGTATTGGAATTCCAGGCATTTCGTAATCAAATACTTGTATTTCTTCATTGAATACTAACGATGAAAGACTTTTATTGTGTGCTCTCAACTCACAAAAGATTTATGGATAGGAATGTCATAGAATCACATTTTTCACTACATTTATGTAATGTAGTATATAGTTTTGTGCGTTACCCCACCCACCCACTTCTTTTAAAATTACATCCAGCAAATATGGACATTCAGTTCTTCTTGGATCCATACGCTTGCGTACATTATATCCTCAACTATATCAACAAGAGTAATAGAGGAATGTCAGCTCTGCTCAAGCAAGTAGTAGACGAATGCAAGCAAGGATATGTGTCACATCAACAGAAACTCTACAAGATCTGCTCTAAATTTATCAACTGTAGCGAAGTCTCCATCCAAGAAGCTGTTTACGTTCTTCTTAAGATGCAACTGTCCAAAGCCAGCCGCGACACAATTTTTATAAATACTGGAGAACGAGAAAAGCGGACTCGCATTTTGGAAATGAAGGCCGACTTAGAAAATATAGATCCCGACTCAACAGATGTCATGAGCAATATACTCGAGTACTATTTTAACCGGCCAGATGAACCTGATCCGTGCTGCCTAGCCGACTTTGCTGCTAAGTTCACTATTAAAAAGCTTAAGAAAGAAAGCTTTGATGAATTCATTTAAATAGATCTAAAATTGATCAAAATTCGTCTAAATATCATCTTAAAAATAAAATGCGGATATTTACTCCACGACAACGGCCCAGGATCATCCGTTACAGGAAATACCAACTGGTGATAGAGCCTGGAAATTATTATCGCGAAAAGTTAATGCTTTATTTACCATGGCGCGACGAAGATATAGATATCTTACAAAAGGACGTCCAGCAGCTGTTTAATAAAAAATTTGCTCTGATTTTCGAAGCTGAGAAATATAACGTCTTCGACTCTAAGCTTGATTTGGATTTGATTGAAAACAAAGTCAAAACTGAGGCCTGAATCGCATTTGTTAGTTGCCTAATGGATGAAATTCATGAAAAGTTTCAAGTATTTGATCTCCAGGATCTAGATTACTGCATAGCAGGAGCTATTCTTTGGTCACCAGTAAAGATATACAGACTGGATGAAATAATGAGACAAAAAGATGATTTAGTTTTTGCCGAGGCACTTAACCGTTTAGCAATTGGCCTTCTCTCTGAAGACGATAAGTTGTTATTTAGATCTCGGCTGTTCTTAAAGGATTCACCACATTTGCCAAAAGCAACTATTCGTTTATTTCAACTTAATCGTCAGGTAGATTCTTATAATGAGCGAGTCCTTAAAAATACTGATGGACACTTTTATAAAAGCATTGCAAAGGACTTTGCATCAATGGAGCTGCCACAAAGCCAGGGATCAAGAACTTTTTTATTGTGTTTCAGCTCCTACACAGGAAACATAACCTGCCAAAAGGTATTTCACTTAAACTTGGAATACGTTACATGGTGTCAACAAATATTGACGTTCGAGATGGCCTAGTAAATGGAACTTCTGGAATCCTAAGAGCTATCGATATACATGATAATGAGGTCAGCATCCTTTGGTTCCAATTCGATGAAGCCGATATTGGCATTAAAGCCCGATCCAGAATTCGACAGCGATTATATGGCGACAATATCCTCACACCAATTGAACGTGTCATTAGAGATGTCCAAACAAAGACAAAAGACAATTTGTACTGGTCAGTAGAAGACAGTTCCCTCTGGTCGTCGCTGAAGCGATAACTATTCATAAAGCACAAGGACAGACCTACGACCAGGTTGTAATCGATATGGCTAAAAAAAACTTGGCAAAGTTCTACACCAGTTTTAGTCGCGCAAGGACTTTCGACGGCCTCTTTCTAGTCGGCCAAGATATTGATTTTCCTTAAGAAAGGCCAGCATCAAGTTCTGTGTCCAAAGAGCTACAAAGATTAGATATCGATTCTTTACTCTCATTCGAGTTAAAGTTTATGAAGCAAGTCAAGTTGGCAGGTCACTTGGCTTTATTCTTTCAGAATATACCAGCGCTTCAACGACACAATGAAGATTTAACTTCTGATAGGAATATACAAGCATGCGATTTTCTGGGCTTCGTCGAAACAAAGTCTAATTCCGTACAGATTGATGGCTTTGAATTGCGCCACTCTTTAGATTATGAAGATTCGCGACCATTCGGAATCGCTTTTTATATGAAAAATGGCCTGAATTTTACATCCTTGGCTACAACAAGTTTAGACATCAATGGAGCATATGAAAGTTGATTTCGGCTTGGCTATCATTTTTATATTTTATGTGTCACCCACCTTTCCCAAAGCCCAAAGCTTGGCGCTAATTGAAGGACATAATATGTGGCAAAATATTTGAACAGAAGCATAATATTAATTGGGGATTGGAATATGGATTCAACCTCAGTAATAGGCGAAAAATTCAATATCATGATGAAAAGGATAGGACTAACACGATACCCCAACATTGATCGGCCCTCGATGAACTATGGTACGATGATTGACTACATGTTTTCATTGATGGATATAAAAGACGGCTTCTTTTATGAATCACTTCAATCGGACCACAAGCCTCTGATTTCTATCATTGGTCAATAAATTATTTAGTTTGATGAGAATTTTGATATTTCAATTATTTGTTAGAAAGATATATTATGGTAGAAACGCAAGAAATAATTGATTCACCCCTTAGTTTGTAAAGGGATATATCTTTTCAATATATCAAACTTTGAAAGTAGCACTATGGTAGGTCTCTCCAAGAGTATCACCGGAATTCATGACATAATTAATTCGCCTCTTATTTTATAATAGAGTCAAATTTTAATTTGGCTAAGAAAGGATTTAAAAGGATTTAGAATGTGATATAGAGATATAAACTTTATAAAATGTTATAATTTTTATCATGGATGTAGTGCTATTAGGTTCGAATCGAACCCTTGTTTCAAATAGGATCATTTTTCAAAAATTTGATATTTCCTGAAAATTTGATCAATTTAGTTTAATTACGCGAAAGGAAATACTCTTATCTATCAATTATTGTTTATCTGAGAATATTTACTTTTAAGAAAATGTGATTCACAAGTAATCCATCAAATTTAAAATCAAATGATTGCAAAATTATATAAAACCTTTTTTCCACCAAAACTCGATTCTTAACCAATAATTTGTGTATAAAATGCTGAAAATCTACTATTTTTGATGAAATGTCTCACAATATGTGAGGTCTGACTATGAGAACACTCTCCTTCGCACTCAACTGAATTGTGTCTAAATATTTACTCCAAGACTACATTTGGTTCTACTATTCAACGGATGAATTAATTTCTGATCTCTTGGTTTGCATTAAAATAAGTTTCTCTCAAAATAAAGCCTCAAAATTGAAAAAAGTGTAATTTTCTCATTATTTAAGTCATCCGTGAATTTCGAAATCAATTTCTTTTCTTTTTTTTATGAACCAAACCTTTTCGGAATATTTCCTTTTTTTAAACGCATTTTCTCAGAGTTTTAATAAATGAAAGCAATTTCGAAGATTTATTCCACTCCTATGGAGAGAAGAAATGTACTTTTTGTTTGTTTTGAGCGGCTGTTCATCATTTTCGTTCAGCATTTAATTTATGGCTCGAAAATAAAGTTTCAATATTTTTCTTCTATTTATTTAATGTTTGCCACAAAACATGAATTCAAATTCAGAGCTAATGATTGATATTTTAAATAATTATAATAAAATCAGATTTTAAAACATTGTGATGATTATCAAGGCTATCATTTTATTTGATAAATTAAGTCTGGCTTAAGAAAAATATACAAATTCCTTGCTACTCACATTATTAGATTTCTTTTATTGCTGCTATTAATAGATGCATGATCCTGACACCAACTTGATCATTTTTAAGATTTCCTCTTCCATTACATAAAAAGATAGCTTTGAAGTCATTTGATTTACTTCTTTTCACGTGTATTACCTTTTTTTTATAAAAAATTATCAATTTAAAATTTAAAGCACACATAATATATAATGTCTTTGAAATGAATTATCGATAAGAATATGATTGAAATGCAGTTTAAGAGCGGAATAGAAATCAAATTATTTTCTTATTAGAGTTTTTAGTTTTGAATTATAAAACCATTTGTCAGTGAAATACATAAACAAACATGCAACAGTATTAATACAATTTATTTAAGATTAGGCTCGTTTTATGTTTTATGGGGCGTTCAGTTATACCTCATTATAAGTCGGGTTCAGCCACAGGT
>JAQGCS010001270.1:0-14741 GCA_034702105.1 Fuscozetes fuscipes
CCACCCTGATTTTTTGGTCCGAGGGACCCCCCCCCCCTGAGGTCGGGTACCTTTGGCACCCCTGATTTATTCTTATTTTACAAATGAAGGAAAGAGTACCACATATCAAATTGCAGTTATCATTATCAATTTATCTTCATAATTTCATTTTGATAATCTTATTTTCGAAATGAGAACAAATGCTGTTCAAAAATCACATTCAGAGTTGCATGGTAATAAATTTTTATCTTAAATAATTATATTTTAGAAAACAAAACATCAATTTTTAAATTAAATTTTTTTTTATAAATTTCAAGTTTTATCAAATTTTAATAAGTGTTACAACTTGTGAAAGATGATTTATCATTAATAGACTTATCACTCTTGCATTTCAAATTGATGACCCTGCTCTGAATAATCTTGTAATTTTTTAGCCAAACATTGCAACAATTAGTACAATCAATGGGCTGACCAAGAGTAATTGTGTTATCACTATTTTCGAACAACAATTGAACGTAAGCACTTTGGTCCATACAAACGAATTTGCCCTGACTAATGTCTAGCTGCGTCGATTTGCGAGAATTTAAAAACGAGTTCCTGCTTAAACTGTTGCGGTCTAAGAAATAATTGTTTCGCAAGATTATTTTGATCGGTATATCAGGCTTTTCGAAGGAGAAGACGTTATTGAGGAGTGTCGGCACAGCTGTGTTACTGATCTCAAGTGTTTTCAAACTATTCAGATAATAGAATGCATTGCCATAAATATAAGTGAGTTTCAACCCCTCTATTATCATGGTATCCAAATTAGCATGCTGACCATTGATTGGCTTGAAAGCTAACGCGGGGATTAATGTTATGCTATTGTTGCGAATTTCTATTTGCTCCACGTATTTTAGCTTGCTTATTAAATTAAAAATCGAATTATCAGCTGATGCAAGCTTTGGGTTGGAATTGATCCTGATTCTTTTCGTTACAAAATTGGAAGCAGTCAACGCATCTCCATTGATGCTGGTCAGGTTTGTATTATTAACAATATATACATTGGTGAAAGTGATTTCTTGGAAAGTATGCTCAGGTATTACCGTAACATTTGAGTTGGTCAAGGTGAAACTTCTGTAATTCTTTTGAATATTCGCACTTTCGCTAAGTTTAACAAATACTGCTTTCACATCATTGACTTGTGAGCCTTGGCACTTTATTTTATCATCTTCACAACTGCATGGCTCTAGTAAATTACTAGGTGGACAGGTAGAAATAACACTTCCCACCAAAACTCCAAGAACTAAAAAGGTATATATTTCTGAAAAATTAAAAGTTGTAGCTTGATGCAAAAATTCAATCATTCTATTGGTAACTTACTCATTTTCTTGTAACAAAAATTTATCACTTTTACCTTAAACCTTTTTAATAAAAAATAAATGTTAAAGAGCAAAACTTTCTCAATAACAGAATAAATAACGAAAGCCCAAGTGTTCTATTTATATTGAATTTTATGATAATCTTTATACTTTAATACTTTAATATTAATTGTTATGATAATCGATTTAATTTCACCATATATTGAACAACAGTTTCTTTTATCATTTAATTCCGGGAATAGAATAGACAAGCTTATCAAGTTTAATCCAGGGATGGCCAAGCTTTTTGATTCTAGGGGGGTCTAGGGTAGAGGTTTTTCAAAATGTTTCTAGGGGGGGGGGGTTTGAAAATGCCGCCAGAAAAACCGAAAAAATTTGCCGCCTCGCTACGCTTGGCGAAAAACTCGAGGGGGACCCAAGGTAAAAATTTTCCAGCCTCGCTTCGCTCGGCGGAAAACACAACGAGTCGCAAGGTCCAAACACGAGCGAGGGGGGTATACCTGTAATGTTAAATTTTCGAAAAATTCTAAGGAGGGTTTTGCCAAATTTTCGACTCTAGGGGGGTTTTCGAGCAACCCCCCCCCTTGGCCATCCCTGCTATTGGCAGAAAATCTTTGCACCGAACCCCAGTTTGCCGAAAAAATAAAATATAGATTATATCTGATTAAGAATCTATTGATCCAATAATACTTAGAACTAAGAAATTACTTCTCTAATGCTTACTACACTCTGGTGCCATTTGTATCACAATGCCATTTTTATCAACCTATAGCCGAATACATTGTTTTTGACCCATAGATGTAATGTTAAATAAGTGCCATTTCTATCAAGTCCACTTCTATCAACCAAAATCTAAAGCAATCTAAAATACAAAACAGTACTAAATTGTAACCAATTTGATCAACTATTGAACTCTGAGTTATGAAACTAAACTCTAGTAAAACACGTGCACGATTCAATTAAAGCGATTTAATTGAAACAAAAATCGACGATTACTTCAAGTTTTGAGTATTTATTATAATTATTATTAAGAATATCAATAAATGAATGTATTTTCAATAAGATTACACTATGGCCATTTTTATTCCATTTGTATCAACCAATTTGTTCTAACCGACCAGGTTCATACAAATGGCACCAGAGTGTAGTTTCATTTCATTTCAGCCCAAAAAACTATCTATTATTTTAAACCTTATTGTCCATGCTATTTTACTAAATTGAATATATTCAGCATATAAGTTTTGGTTATTTATATTCAAATTTCAAATTAAGTTTATTTGATATTTTAGTGAGTCTACAAAATTAAATGTTGGAATTGTTTACCAATTTCTCATAGGTGTTTTTTTGATAGATGATATTTGTGATATTCCTTTAATTGAAAAGAGACTAATTTATTCGGCAAATTGGAATATTAAAATTTTTCGACCAAGTGGTATATTAGTTTTCGCCGAATCGAAATTGGGCAGGTTGAGATTCAGCGAATAGAGTGAATACCGAAATTGATAAAGTTCAATACAATTTGTTGTTTTAAAAAGTATATAATATTTAATCTATTACATAGATTAAACTTTGAACTCATATTATGCGTGCTTGTATAAAGTCAACTTGATCAACATCATTTATTACTATAACCATCATGGTTATATCAGGTAAAGAATTTAGTCTTAATATTTGTATTTAAACGTTGTGGTCACAAAAGCAATTGGGCATAGCCAGGGTCTAACTAGATATATTTTTTTAGCAGCTGCTATCTAGTTAAATGCAAAATTCAATTATTAAATAAAACTGTTTTGGTTAGGTGTTACAATTATTTGAAATAAATACAATATTTATCTTGTATATGCAGTTAGCGGTCAGCTATAGATGTGCTTTTGCAAGATAAGTCTTGTATTTATTTCAATTATTTAAAATTAGATTATACAAGATTGAAGATTATAATAAAAGCATATTATATAATTAGTCTTGCATATTTTATATGGGCATTGGAAAGATGAGTACATAGAGTTTAATACAGATTTCATTAATAGGGAACTGACTTACAAATGGAAAAACATATTTCAGTTAATTATTTGTTACAAAATTGCGGAAAAGTTTGATTACAGATAACTCAGATATGAGATGACATACCTTCCACTCAGAGCTAATTATATGCATATTATGAGAGAAAAGATCGCAAATGACTCACTTTGACTCATTGCAGAGCCCGAAAACGATATGTAAACACCGAGGATAAGTATGAGCCCCAATTTTATGGCCATTTTCGCAATTTTGACCAAATTCTTAATCATTCGACAGTTTTGACTCTACGATCAAAATTAGTTTTAACGCAAAATAAATGAAACAAACACTCACTCAAAGAGCAGTCAGTTCTGGCGATAACTTATAAATGAGTCAATTGTCGCAAATCGAGCAAAAACTTCATCAAAACTGATATAATTTTAAAGATTAGAAATAATTTCAAACAAATCTTATGATTCGAAGAGACCTCAAATCCTTCAGTAGTTAACAACCAATTGAATGATTCAATTCACTCATAAATTCATTTCTATTTTAATATATTTTCATTTATTGTCAGCAAATCAATAGAATTAGAATAAATTCAAAAGAATAATGAGTTTAAACAAATGGTTCGAAAATTATTAAAAACATTTGATTTCCATCGATTTAATCTAACAAAAAATTTAAAAAAAATTATACATTTGTAGCGAACTATGGATTAGAGATAAATTGGATGATAACTCTTTTGCGTTGCGATCTTCTTTCGACACGTGGGACATGACTTCGATGTCTTAATCACTTCTTTTATACATCTGTTTTTCAAATCGTTTAAAACTTAGAAATTGACTCAAAGCTCAACAAAGAGTTTACAAACCGATCACAGAATAGATGTCCGCAATTGGTTGACACTAACTGTTTGCCCGAAACTCGAATCTATTCGAATCAAAATACAAATTAATAATCGAAAAAGTGATCGTCAATTGCAACCGTTGAGAGCTCGTCGAGACAGACGGGACATTTGATGCTCTTTCGAATTGGAGTACTTCCGCTTTCATTCAAAGGTTCGTTTGGACTGCGATTCAAAAAATACAAATCAATACAAATCTAATAAAACTTTTGAGAAGTAGTTCAATGCTTTTCTCATAACATTCAAAGATTGAGAGCTTGTTGTGACAAATGGGCGAATCAACAAATGTATGGCATTTCAAAGGATACCTAATTGTGTTGGAAAGTGTGTCCTGTATTTCAATAATTTCATTGTTTTGTTGTGTGGGTCGAGTGGAAGTGCGAGCCCTTCGGTTGACTCGATTTTGATTTGCATTTCGGACGCGTACTATACAGAGGTCAGAGTCGCGAACAACAGTAGAAATGCACTGAATGTCCGAATCTGATTCGGCGTTATTTTCGTCGACCACGGAGTCGTCTTGAGTTAAATCAATACAAACATTGACCGCATTATTAGTTTCAGTGATTTGAGTGTCGTTTTCAACCGAATTACTATTGTTTTGGGTCTCATTGCGAACAACAGTTTCTTCGTTGGATTCAATGTTTTGATTATTGAATTCATTAGAAGTATTGTCAGCGGAAATGTGTGAACCCATAGCTGAGGGCGCACTCACTTTCCTAATGTCTTTGGATTGAGGTCTCGTTCTTTTCGACCTTCGAGGAGAGGAACTATTGGTTCTATTGGTCCGTTTGGGTTGTCTTCGATTTGTCGAATGAGTGGATGTGTTTACTTGCGATCCGTTTTTAGAAATCTACAAAAACAGACTCTAATTAGGGTTTTGTCAAAATTCGTATTCAAATGATTACAAACAAAGACTCACTTCATTTGAATTATTCATAACTATTCTCAACGTTCGTTAAAATGTAATAAATTGATGTCAAACGATATGCAAACAAATAAATAATAACTAATTTTCGATTCAATTATTTTAAACGAAATTAAATCAATTAATTGTTTTTTTACGGAAATCGTTAAATCAAATCAAAAGAATACAAAAAATTATTTTGCATTTTATTAGAGAAAAGTATCCACAAATGACAATATGGGCCTTTTTTATGTGACATTCTTCGGCAAAAGCTCATTAAATAGTAACTAAAAGTTACATTTATTTGACGACATATAACCTGCTTTTAAAACTCATTTTTTACACAAATACTATTCGATAAACATTTGTAGAAAGAAAATGCCTTCAAATGTGAATTTCAGAAATAAATTGTTTCACATAACTGTACTCTGAATAAACTTGCAAATCCGAAAACAAGAAAATTAAAATAAAGCGCAAATATTCAAAATTTGAATCAATTATTAAATAAAATAATTTTCAAAATTTATTTATTAATCGATTAGTTATTAATAATAACTTATTAATAATAAGTTATTATTTACAATAATTATGATGAAAAATATTCTAAAAATATAAGAAATTGTGAAAAATGATAACTTTTCAAATCCACCACAATTTGAGTCTATTTTCTTCTTTTAATACGGTTTGTGACGACTCTTCACTATCGCTGTCGGAAATGTCGACAAACTTTCTCTGACCGGAAGTAGTGGAAAGCAAGGGGAGAGTTGGGTGAAAACTAAATGAATTATAATTAATTTGAATATAATTTATAACTAATATTTAATAGGATATGAGTAATACCTGACACCATTAACACAGTCCTCGTGAGCTATGAATGTTTGAATGGATTCCAATAACTCGTCATTCGGTTGACTACTAGTGTCATAAACGGAGACAATTCCGCTCTGATTTCCGGTCACCAAATATTTGGAGTCAAGGGATAAATCGAAATAAATTCTTTGGTTTGTATTCACATCTCTTTTGATAACAGCCAACACTTGTCCGATGTTTCTGATGTCCCAACAGAGAAGTTCGCAATCCTTTATCAAAACAGCACTTAATTTACAGAAAGTAATCGACAAATGAAATACTTTTCTGCCGCCGCTATAGAGGCGATTGCCATCGGAAGAGAACTGGAGGTGAGTCACACCTCCCTTCTGACCAACTAATACGCAAATGTTGGTCAGCTCAGGTTCTTCGTAGAGACCAATCGTTTTATCGTAAGAACCAAAAGCCAAGACATTTGGATTATAGGGATTGACAGCAATACACGATATTATACCCTTTTGACCGATTTTGTCGACTGTCCACAAATCAAACATTTATTAATTAATTTGCTAATTATTCAAAGCATTGAATTCTTTTAATGGGTAAAAATAATTATAAAGGAGCTTATTCTCTACTCTCAGTTCTTAAAATTAACACTAAATTTATAGAAATGGAAAGAAAATTCTAAAAAAAACATACAATAAGTAGGTTTTGTTAGACAGAGCCGACCGGGCGATGAAGTGTCGAAAACGCGAATAACTTTTTCAAATCCGCAATAAATCTTTGTTCCGTCGGCACTGAACGCAATAGAATTGGCCGCAACCACTTCATCCGCGTAATTGTAGGGCCGATAACTAGCAACCAATTGGCCGCTATATGCGTCCCATAAGTGGATCGGATTATCACGACTTGTGCTCAACAATCTTACAAATATATGAATCATTGGTCAGAATCAAGTGAATCAACGATTAGACTCACAAACAGGTGGAGGCATCCAATGAATTCATTTTTGGAAACCAACAGAAATCGTATATAATTTCGCTCTCTTTTACACTTAAAACTGATTTCTAACAAAAGAAAATTAAAACCTTTTAAATATATATTCAAATAATTATTCTATAAATTAAATACTCTTTGAAGACATCAGAAATAGATTTTATATCATTTTAAGGACAAATTAACGCCAATTTTGAATGTAATTCGATTCGTGAAAACTATTTCACTTCAAATAGATTTCGCCGAAAAAATAACGATCAAAACGTTTGATTTTCGCAATAAATATGTAACAATTCATTCATTTATCTTAAAATCAATTGTTTTTACATTAATTGCATTAAATATGAATCAAATTCGCCTTTAATTAGTCATCAGTTGTCGATTGCATTCAATTATTTGGAAAATTTAAAACTTTTACCATTTCTTCGATATCTTCGTCCAAAATAATGGGATTTTGACAGAGATTTTCGGGTAAATTGAAAGCTCGAAGACAATGGTCTTCACTATTGGTGAGAATGCAGGAGCCATCCGGTGACCACTTACACCCTCGAAGACAATTGTTTGCTTTGCTGTCGAACTCATGTAAAGTTTGATTAATGAGTCTAGGACATTTCTTCCAGTCGTAATATTGCTGACAACTTTGGTCCACATTCTCGTCGATAGTTTCACTACTTTTGTCCAATAATTGGTTTAACCGATCGAAAGGTTCTTCATTTTTGTCACTCATTTCTTAAGAATTCCTTAAAATCGCACAAAACTCACATTTTTTAAACAATTCATTATTGGAGTTCAAAATACAAATAAATTAGGCCAAAAATGAGATGAACAAGATAATTAGAGTATTACGACTATAACTAATATTAATTGTAATTTGATTTAAATTCAATTTTATTTTAATTCAAACTCTAATTGAAAACAAATTTTGAAAATATTTGCTTCAAAACATGTGAACCAATGATATGAATCACGTGACTAATAGTCTGACCAATAGATTGCAGTCTCTGTTTGTAAACCAAATTCGATTCCATTAGACTTTAATTCATTGCAATTGTCCTCAAATTTACCACAAATTGTGTGAAAAACTCGATTGAAATCCAGTCAAAGAGAAAATGGACGCAAAGTCACTGAATGAGTACTTCAAAAAAGTAGATCAAATGGAGAAGAAAGCCATTCAATTGAAAGAATATTTGGATTCGCGTAAGAATTTTACTGTCAATCAGTTGTCAATCACTGACTCTGTGTTTGGAACAACTCTTTGAGACAAACTGTTTCTTCACTTAAAGCTCACAACAATTTGTTCTAATTTTCAGTCAAAACTCGATTCAAAGAAAGACAACAAAAGTTGGATTCAATCAAACGTCAAAAGAAGACAATTGAAGACAAATGCGAATCCATTTCATTACAAATCCCGAAGACATTAACCGAAGTGATTGTCGTTGAGTCAGAAAATAAGATCCTTTTGAAACAAATTGAAGTTTTCGAACAAAAGATCTCTGATTTGAGACAACAAATGGTAACAAATATTTTACTTTTTGTTAATTTTATTCTAATTTGAAAATTGGTGTAAATTATGCCAAAAACAGTCGGATTTCGATGAAAAACGAATCCAAAGTATTAATAAATTCAGTTCAGATTCGCTCGAATTTTGCAAAAACTATGGAATCAACGGTCGTTTTAGGACTCAATCGGAGCTTATAGAAGAAGAGATCAGAACTCTCGAAAACAAGAGAAATCAATTACAAAATAAAAGCCAAAGTTTAGACAAAAACGCTTTTAAGGCCATTATATCAGAATATGAATCACTGAACCAAAGAGTTATTAGTTTGACTCTAGAAAAGACTCGTCTCCAAAGCGAGAGCTCTGAGTGGATGGCCATTGAGTTGAATCTCAGGCAATGTCTCAATAAAGTCAAAGACAATGAAAACAAAGAACTGATTGAATTGAGACAACAGTTACAAGAAATCGAGAGAAAAGCGGCTCAGCCTCACATTCAAAGCGAGCCTCAACTCTTTCAAATCTGTGATTCGAATGATGAGAAAAGTGATCCGCCCCAACCGCCCCCAACACCCACACAACCGGTAGTGAAAGCCATACCACAGACCAAAAAGAGACCACAAATCGCTTCAAATACCATTCAAAGCAAGAAATTTGAAGCGAAAAGAGTCTTTCAAAGAGAGGACACCGATGACATCAAACTGTGGGAACTCAGACGACAGCGTCTGCTCCCAAAGTCTGATAATTAACACATTTTCCAAACATTTAATCAAAACTTAGATATTATTTGCGATAATTTTCTGAAATATAGTCATTGAATAATTGAGTCTATAATACTTCCAAATGAGATCCGATTCGCAAAAAATAGTGAAACAGGAAAATACCAGTACTTCTGGCAAAAGTGATAAAAAGCCTTTCCGTTACGTCAATCAAATATTCGTTAATAATCAGCAAAAATGTGTTTCATTTAATAAATTATCGTTTATTTGATATAATCATAAAATTGTAAAAAACAACAATTGTTTTCACTTAAACTCTGAATAATTAAATAAAAGCATTTTTCACTACATTTTTGAGAATTGATTTGATTTAAGAAGAAGTCAATCAATTAAAGGCATATTTGATTATTGAGGACTAGTCTCTGAATTAGGAAAATCCGATCTTTTATCACAGTATTAATGGTTTGCAATTTAATTTGCATAATAACTTTGAAATCAAACCTTTCATTAAATCAATGATTTTATTAGTGTTTGGATTATTTCTAAAATAGGAGTTTTCGGTAATTCAGTTTTGGAATAGTTTATTGAAGGACTAGTCAGGGAATGGCTTCCAACTAATTCTAAGGTGAATTATTAATTGTTCGCTTCACGACTCGGGCGTATTCACAGTCATTTTCGACGTAATGTTCAGTTTTAGAGTCATTTTGATCGTCAGTCACTTTATTCAAGTCATTAATGTGTTTGTGGACAACATTTGCGTACTGGTGTTCCGACTCATTACTGTCATTAAGTATTTTTGAGTAATGACTCGAATCACTATCAAAGTTAACATCAGATCTGTTTTTGTCTCTTTTAATAAAGTCGATGACCTGTGCATAAGACAAGTCATTTGAATCATGGCTATGGACAGCAGTGGTTTGGACCGGAGAAGATGCAACACTGGTATTGTTTGAACTGCCAGTACTCGAACGATTCGACACACGTTTGTCTTTATATTTGGGATGAACCTGATTTGGTTTTTTCTCACTGAACATCATTTTCAATACTGAAGTCAACTTGGAAACCGTATGATTGACCGGTGGAGGACTCGGACAAAACGGGTTTTTATTCCTGTGCTCTTCTCTGAGGGCATCGCTATGTGTGTTGGGATCTCCTGTTTCATCGTATAGAACCTCATCATTACTTGTTTTATGACTTTCCACTGAATCACAACTATTAGCAACAGATTTGAATCCCATCACATCCTCTCTCGAGATAAACATCGGTTCCTCGGAATCCGAAGTTTTTGTTTCTTTGCTCTTTCGCGGAGGTTTTGAAATAGGGGGCGAAGCTTTCGGCTTCGTTTCAGTGGTGGCTATCATTGAATTGGTGTTTGCGGACGTCATTCGAGTCAAAGACTTTTTCGGAATCATTTGAGGACTTTTTGGTGGTTGTATTGAATAGCGTTTGGATGACTCGGAAATTTTGGTCGAAGGAAGAAGTGATGAATTGGTGGCCAAATAATTAGATTTCGATGAATAACTGGAAGAAAGCGGGGGTGAAGTCGATGGAAGTGAAGGTTTGTTCGAATTATACGAAGGAAAATGTATTTCCTTGGATTTGACTTTAGGACTGATGTTATGAGCACTCATTGAATTGACGCCTGGAATCTGGTCGTCATTCAAATTATGAGAAGCCTTAAGACTATTTACATGAGAGGCCACCGCTTGGAATATATAATTCCCATCTTTTGTTATGAAAGAGAACAGGCCTTCGCCTGAAGCACATTTACGACCCGCCTCTAATGAAAAGCCATCTTTGGTGCAGCCATAGCGTCTTATATGTCTGTAGGGCCACGTGAACAGCACTTTGCCGTCTTCTGCTAACGATATGTTGAGTGAAGTGATGATAAGACTGAAGTTAGAGTCAAAACCACTTCTAAGACCGCAACGAATCGATGTCTCGGAGTCTATCAGTTTTACTCTAAACAGGAATTTCTGAATAAATAATCGCAATATAATTGTTTGCATTCTTTGCCTACCGATAAACGTCGGGCGCGTCCACTGAACAGTATAAAAGGTTTTCCTCGCTTTGAGCCTCAGATAAATTACTCACATTTAAGGCATTGCTATTATTGAACTGATTTGCATTTGAATCGAGTGAAAAACCTTTGGAAGACTTGGTTTGGTTCGGAGGGACACCGAAGGCAACACTTTGCAAACAATTAAGCCATTCAGTCATCTCATTAAATGTTTCCGCAGAAAACAGATTACTGTTCTCTTTTGTTCGGATCTATTCAAGCAATTTTTACATAATTAGATAAATTTAATCTTTTCTGATTTTAAAGAAGATGCTATTACTAGATATCTTTAGTGAAGAGAATAACCTTGATTCAACTTGAGTCACTAGCTTAGATTTATTACTTTAATTAGTGGTTAGAAACTCTCAATTTTTTTAAAAATATTGAAAACTAACAAAATTATAAATGAGAGGAATATTTGATGAAAGCCATTAAAATAAACAATAGGTATATAAGAAGAATGACCAAGGTCGACTGCTCAAGAAGGGATAATGGCAATTTTTCCATTCTAGGGTGATAATCAATCGATCCCCCTTGGTCATCCCTGGTATATAATGAGAAACAGAATAATAGAGACCGCAGTTTAAATAAAGACAATAATTGGGGTCAAATATATACATCATTTGTATGACTGAATTATTGTCTAATTTGGCTCTAATTTAAATTCAACTTAATTTGATGTGAAATGAATTTTCCCAACTTTTGGTCTAATGACTGCCGAAAAGTTAGTGCAAGTGTTGAATATTGTGAACCAGTAACAGGAAATGCTAGCTTATTATGATATGAAATACGACATTCCATTCCCACATAAAAACTTTCAGAATATATAACGAGAATAAAGCCATAACTTATTTATAATAATAATAATATATTTGACAATACATAGAAAAAACTAATTAATGAATAGTTTCATCAAAAAGCTATTAAGAGATAAAATTATGAATAGATTGGTTCAAAAAATTTGCTTAACTTTTACTTTAAACCAAACTTATAATTAATGGAACAAACTTTTGAAATCAGAGTTAATTTGAATAACAATTTAGAGAACAAGTGTTTTTAAATTAATGATGAATTGGGGAATGCCTTTCAATTCAAGAACACGTTCGACAACAGTATAGATCAGTTAAAGCCAGGGATGGCAAAGCTTTTCGGCTCTAGAGGGGGTCTAGGGGGCAGTTTTTTAAAATTTGCCGTCAAACAAAAATGCAAATACAGGCTGGCTTTGCTCGGAAAAAACAAAGGGCCCCCTTTGAGCTTTTCCAAAATACCAGCCGCGAGGGGGGTATACCTGTACTGTTAAATTTTGAAAAATTCTAGGGGGTAAGACCCCCCTTGGCCATCCCTGGTTAAAGCCATTTAGGGTTTGACTTAAATATGTATTGGAGAACAGGTGCACAATATTTTCAATAATTTCAGTGATTTTAACATTGAGTCGAATAATAAAAACAAAATATTTTTGGCCTCACTTTTGATTAAAGCAGAAAATATTTAATATAATAATGAAATACAAGCGATTTGATGAATGAGTGAACAGAATAATAATAATTATGAAATTCTTACTTCAAAAACATTTGACTGTTGCTTCTGAGGGGAAGGGGCCACTTTTAGGCATTCACTTAATGCAATTATTCGAAGACAATTATTTTGTTTGAGATATTGATCTTCAGTGTCGAACACTTCCAAACGTTGTATCCCTTGACGGGAACTGCTGTACAAAACACAATACCTCCTGTGCCACGATTTCTGACATTACATTCAAAACATTAATAAATTCAAATATTTTATTCAAACAAATGAACAAATAATGGAAAAAATGCAGCAGAAAGTAGAGTAAAATTATAGAATGACCTCAACTACTGTTTGAACCAATTGTTGGGGAAATTGGTTTTAAAGTTAAATTAGTTTTTTCGCATTTGTTATAATAAGCAATAATATTAATGTGAAACAAATTAATTAGAATTTGAATACCTTTTGCCTGAGAAAGCCTTGGGGCGGAACGTATAGACTTCCGCACTTTACCACTTCTTCCACTTCCATAATCAATTCATTTATTCGATTATTAGCTTCAAATCAAACAAACACTGAAAATATGTTTGAAAACCATTAGGATCTCAAATATTATTAATGAAGCGATAATACGATAATCATTACTATTGGAAACTGCAGTCAATATAACGTAAAACAAGTTTATCTGATTTTCTCTCAATTGAAGGAAAATTCATCGAATTCTTCACAAAAACTGAACATATTTTGAGGTCAGATATCGATTAAATCTATTTGTTATTTGCGATTAAACTTATAAACAAATGATTAAATTTTATATAATATTTGGGAACAAACCTCTCAGAGAAAGTTAAGAACAAATAAACTCTTGATTACCTTTAGATCGCGGTTTGGTTTATTAACTGGATACTATTTTAATTGAACTCCAAATCACAACAGTGTTATTGTCGTTCGATTACAACGAAAGTCAGAATAATTACGAATATCAAAGACATCCTCTTTTAGTGATTTTAGACTAAACTTGTTTTGTTACAAATGATAAGAACTGAACGTACGTTAACTCCGATTAAACCATAGAACGGATGCACTGCTTGTGCTCTACTTTATATTCTGTGCTGTAATTCAGCTCAGAGTCTGCACAGCACTGACAGCTGCTGTCACTAACCAATGAATATTTGAACACTCCTTTTATTATTTTTCATCATTCAACATTTACTTTTTCCAATAAAATGAATAAATATTCTTTAGATTTAATTAGAAATACAATCAAATTGACTAGCTCATGTTTAAATACAAACTAAGAAAATGATTATCTGAATAACATGTGGCGATTTGCATGGATTCTATGTCTCAAGATTTTGTTAATAAGAAAGGTCAAAAGGATTTTATTTGGTTATATTAGAGTAAAAGCAAATGAGTGTAATAAAAAATTAATTGACTTTATTTGTTTTGAGCCAATCAAAGAAGTTTGTAAATCTCATAATTAGACATTTGGGAGCATTGATTGAAAGAATTCGATAATTAAATCGAAATCTTTTCCTTTTAATTAAAATCAATGAATTGATTAATACATGAATTAAGTCGTGAGAAAACTTTTGATTTAATATCTGAGCCGTTTTACACAAAACATAATGATTTTTTCCCTCTTCATTAGATACCGTCAAATATTCTGAAATTTAATTTTACTAAAAAATAAAACTTGGTAGCTTTCTCAATAATGTTTAATTGGATCAAGACCAGAAATAGATTCAAGACTAAATAGAAAGATAATCCATTTTTGATCTCATGGGTTTCTAGGTCAATTATAAAATAAAGATATTAAAGGCACGCAATTATTATATCTTACAGAATCTACAAGATGCAATTCTACTTATAATTACTAATTTGAGAACACCCTCCTGTGAGATTAACTTCACACAAAACCTTTAACAGTTGTATACTATTATTTTTAGTGTTACACGAAGGGTATGTTAGTTAGGATATCCTAACGCTTTTCTACGATTCTTCAATAAGCATA
>JAQGCS010001271.1:0-14741 GCA_034702105.1 Fuscozetes fuscipes
TACATCTCTGCTCTTATTTTGTTAATTTGTGTGTTATGTAAAAAATGAAATCCAAATGAATTGGGTTTTGAGAAAATTAAATAAAATTTAATTTTTCAACAGTTAATCCATTAATTAAAATTAATATTTGCATCCATTGTAATATCGAGGCCGAATCTCTCTCTCTCTCTCTCTCTCTCTCTCTCTCTCTCTCTCTCTCTTCATTGTTTCTTCCCCTGCCCTCTGTATAAATAAATGAATTCACATTTTTTTTAATCAATAATAAAACAAAGTTATAGAATAAGAGGTGATTAAACTTAACTTGACTTTAGTTGACTGATAATAGCGGAGCAATCGTTAACTTCCTTTAACTCGAATTAAACTTTTTAATAAAATAAATATTTTGTAGAGATTTAGAGACTGAGAGCCTAAGAAATTATCATAAAAATAATGGCGAATCAAAAAAGTTATGCGATTTGGTTAAGAGAACAGTGAAGTGAAGACTATTGGATAGAATTTTTCAATTAATTTCGAGTAAAAATTATTGAAATAATTGTGAGATGAATATCACAGAGATTTTTATAATGAGATGAATTGTATGACTGATGCAAAGGAATTTTTGGGCTTCAAATGGAGAGAAAAAATTCATTACTGATTGTTAGCCAAAGACTGTGAGAACAATAGCGGCAAAAACGAGAGCGAAGTCGACTTTAATGAAATACAAAAATAAGAATATATTCTTTGAGATAATTAATTACTCGAATAGAGAGGACTGGAATTACTTTAAAAATTACGAATTAAAACGAGAGGAAAACTTTCACTACTCTTGTGCTGAGCACTGCCTAAAAATCAATGAAATATAAAAAAGTTTTTTAATTAAATTTTCCCAAAAATTCATTATTAGTTCATTGTTTAAATAAATAGTAAATAGTATTATAAGTTTTTCTTTGGTTTTGAGCCATAATAAATCCTTGAACCAAAGCTCAACCATAGGCCAACCAGAGCTCTGCTCTGTTCATAAACATTTCCATCCATTTATCAATATTTTTATACAATATTTTCGCAGATTTTTCGTCAATTTTCACTTAGGCTTAGACTCAACGCCTAATAGAGTCAGAAGAAGTACTAATCAAATGAAAAATATATAAATTCACTGCTCGTTAGAAATACTTATAAATATTTCAACACTTCTTTTGTATAATATAATATGGATTTCATGTGAAAAGTATATAACGAAAAACCTATTCATTAGCCCATAATTTATACGATTTACTAAAAAACATCAATAATTTAACAAAAATGACAGATAATTCAAATGATAAGCCGCTAATAATAACCATAAAAATCATTTAGAATTTGCAATATATTTCTCAAAAATCATTTGAATGATCCCAAAACCATTCAATCTATTAATCATTTGAAGATATCTCAATAATAATGAAGACTTTATTATAATTTTCTAAAAATACCCAAAACTCCGTTAATTTCGTAATTCCTTATCTGATTATCTGATAAAAATCAATCAACCTATAAACAAAAAACGAGCAAGAACTTTTTTAAAGAAGATTCTTCCAATGATAACAGGTTTTCCAAAAAATGAATGTAAATTTCATTTTTTTTAATTAAATGCGATAATTGAGTAAAGAATGAATAAATTTTTGTCTAAAAGGCATATTTGAGGCAAAATTATGCGTTTTTTAATGAATAATAAATAGATTGTTAATGACTGTGAGCTGAGCTCTTGGCTTAATTTAGGTTTTGATGACCAATAATTGCTTCATTACGAGATGTGCCGCTCGTATGGCATAAGACATTTAGCGATCACTCATTCGTCACAATCTTTAGTCATTGATTCATAATTTGAGTGCCTTTTTCTGGTTATGAAAACTCGAGATATGTTTTCAATCAGACAACAAATTATTTATATTAGTTTTGGTCAAAACAAATCCAAATGAGTGAAAAGTGAATGAAAAAAGTGTTTCAGACATCAAAAACTTAATAAGAAGTGATTGGATTTCACCCAAAAATCAAATATCAATAGCGACAAAGTTTAGGCAATTCATGAAAAAGTAATCAAACTGTTGATCGATTGCATCGCAAAACATGTTTTCAATTAATTTTGAAATTTTGAATTATCAGAGAAATGGATTGCTATCGATATTTGATATTTTGAGCAAACGATTAGTCATTAAACACAATATATTTAAAGAAATATTTTCGAAAAATATTTTATCAAACGATGAACTGATTGTGTAGTGACTCGTTTGTAGTCAACCAATTTGTAAGTAAACAATAAATTAAAGTCTTTATAATTTATAGCACTAATCAAAACACTAATCCATTCTTTTGTATTTCATAATAGTTTTTTCATTAATAAACTAATTAAAATACTTTTCAATTGCTATGAATCAGTCAAAAGTGTGTAAATTACGGCCAAAACTCTAAATTTTTCAATTTAAAGGAGCGGCTCATTCCAAGAGCTCACAAACAAATTGGACCCAATTTCGCGAAACTCCTTATTTTGAAAATGTGTGATAAAATCGACTCAATTTTCAATTTAAGAATAAGAAGAAGATAGTTCACTTCAGAGCTTTTTAATTAGTTAACTCTGGGCTGTGAGGCCTGTCCGCTCTCATTGTCTTCGAAATCGATTGTTTCTAAAATGAAATATCAGTTTTTTGGCGCAAAATATTCGATAATTTTATACGAAAACAAATGCATTAAAAGTTTTATATTAAACGAATTGTAGTATAGATTCAGAGACGAGAATATTCTGCAAAATGAAAACTAAAATTTAATATTTATGATAATTGAATGAAAATGATTGCAAACATTCAATTCTCTAGGATTTGAATAAATTAAAACAAGAATTTAATTTTGAGCCCAGAAATCACAAAACAATGACTGAAAATTTCAAATTAGAAAAATGATAAATGCATTTAATTGAAGCCATAGTCGAAGAACTGGTTTAGTTTTGCCCAAAACACAAAATATATTCCTCAAAAATATTGTGTATTTTGAAAAAGAAAACTCTAATTATAAGTTTTGTTGTTCTTATTGGCAGAAAATTGAGATTTAATGCCTTTTATTAATTAAAAATTGTTTCTTAAAAATTTGAATTTTAATTTAATGCCATTTTATTGGATATTTTTCATTGTGTTTGTTATTTTTGTTGAAATGTGAAAAACATTTCTGAATTATTCATTAGTTGTGATTCAAATGAGAAGTGAATTGAGAATACTATTGACGTTTGAGTTCCACAAATTGAAATATTGTTTTGTAGCAAAATTTTCAATTAATGTAAAAATATTGTGAAATGAAATTCAATCCAAAAATATACAGTACATTAGGTTTAATGACAAGCGTTTGGTGACATCAAAATCATTTGTTTATAAGTGACTACACATTTCACAATATATTATACACAAAAATATACTTTTTAATTAATAAACAATTGTATTCATATTATTTCTAATTTTTTGCCATCATTGTCACGATTTAGCTAATAAATTAATAAGTTTAATTATTTTTAACTATCAAGAACAATTTGTTGAGCATCACGTTAATTGGCCTATTTATTAGAAAAGTTAGAGAAAAAGTTTGTCTGTGTGTGTGTGTTATGATTGGTTATTGGTTTATCACATGTTAACACATGTGCTGACCCCTATATTATAGGTAATAACCTTAGGCTATGATTAGTTAAAAAACAAAGTGACAATAAAAAAGAGGTAAAATATAACCTTGATTTTACAGTTGTTTAAATGTAATAATTTGCGAGAATAGATTAACGGGAATTTCCTAGTTTACCTATTCGATTTTAACATTACGCTATATTATGGGTGTTTCAAAATCATTTGCTTATAAACATTTTTTGCCTATACCCATTTGCATTTTACCAGGGGAGCCCTTTGCCCACCCCTGCTTTTAACCGATCTCTTTAGCATTACAGTTCATATAGTCTGCTGGTGCTTTTGAATTGACTTGCTTATAGCCATTATTGCCTATAAGCTCAATTCTCTTAAAACTAATGTACTGTAACTCATTTGTGCGACAAATGTATTGATCGGAAGAAAATTTTAATATAAACACAACAATAGATTCATTGCTGAACCAAATTTTTATGTCAAATGATTAATTGCATACAAAATGTGTTGAATTGTATTAATTTTTAGTTGAATTTAATCTGAAAATTATTTTTAATTTTCATTTGCAGTTTAAGTACAAAAATAGCGAATGAATTTCATTATTATATAAATTCTATTAATATATGGATTAATAGATTTGCTTAAAACAGTTGATCGTAAGATAAGAGAGCATTTATTTTTATATCAAATTCAATTTATTTGAATATTTATTAGCATAAAAATCCATTCAATTCTACAGATGAATGAATAAACGAAATAAAGATATTTATTATATAAAAATCATTTTCGATTCAAATTCTAATACAAATAAAAAACTTACGATTATTTCATTTCTCAGATTCTCTTTGATTCGATTGAACGCAAGATTTCAATGTTTTTCAGTCAATTAAATGTAAAAATCTATTAAAACAAATTGAATGTCAATTAAATGTCAGAAATTATTGAGAAATCGTAATAATAATTACAATTAATAATGGTTTTATATAAAGTGTACTTGTAAATGCAATCAAAATCATCCAAAACTAATTTATTTAATGCTTTTGTAAAAAATAATTATCATTATATTAATGATTGAATTATTTAAAACAAAATGAATCACATTTTTTACATCAAATGTTGAATAATAACAATATATAAATCTAATAAAAGTGTACTTATTTAAATGCCAATGCAATTAATTATAGCATGCAAGACATCAAAAGATACTTTTCATAAATAATTTCATTTTTCAAGGTTGATCTATCTCTTTTTTTTTGTTTTGTCATCTTTTATGTAATATTACTTAAAATGTATAAAACAATGAATTCTTTACATAAAAATTCATTTTCTTTCTATTTATGGCTTTTTGTGATTTTCAAGTCATTTGAAAAATATTTTTGAATAACAAAATTCAGTAATCATTTCATAACTCATGAATCGGCGAATTGTTAAATAAAATTAATGATTTCTTTGAATAAATTTGAGTTAAAGTCTTAATTTATGAGACACTAGTCGTATGTTGAGATCGATCGGCAAATAATCGATAATCAAATTCAGTTCATCTGATTTATTGTTCTGTTTATTGAATAAAGAATTTTCATATGAATCAGACTTTTTATTGTCATTTGTTTACTCAATTCTAACGCAATATTTCGGTTGAATTTTACTTTTGGACAACAAATTGTGAATAAGAATGAGAGGACATCACAAACAAAATTCTGGGCAAACGGTTAACACAGCAAAACACGTGCCTCTCATCTAAAAAATAAAGAGTAGAAAACAGGCGCTCAGACCTACAGCTGTTCCCAAAGCATGCATAACTCAAACAAATTGTGTGATGTGCCACTCATTCATTTTTGTTAACCCCGTCTCACAACACCAGAGCCCTTCAGACACGAGCCAAACATTGTCTGCCTTCGACTCTTGTTCGAGTTCTACCCTATTTTTTAGGGACAGCATAACATCGGATTTCTGTCAAAAACAACAGACTTTCAACAATTTAAAAATCAGTAAATAATAGCCCAAACCTTAAATGCATTTTCAATGAAAAGTGTGTTTGAAAAGAGAGAGCGAAAACTTGTGGCAAACTATGTTGAAAAAAGTTTGCCATCAAATGATTGATAACATTGTATGACATTTTAGTTATCAATGTTTATATCAGAGATTAAAAAACGTTAATTATATTGAAATTTAATTAAAAGTCAGCAATAAATTCAAATCCATAGAAACTGAGTGTATGACAAAAGAAAAGATCAAATAAATAGTTGAACTTTGATTGCGTACAAAGAGAAAAAGTACTAGATTTAATTGACGACAACAGTTGAGCAACTTGAGCATCGGTTTAGTTGAGGGTAGGCTTTACCGCAACGCAAGGCGTGCATAACTAAAGCACTTGTTTTGATGGAGAGAGCGTAGTAAAAGTGATGCCTTTCCTTGATTTGATTTCTTCAAAAATAATTAAAATGTCTGAACGAGCAAAATATTGAATGAGTTGACAGAGAATCTACTCGTGAAATAATTAAGCTTGGAATTGAAAAATAAGTTTTTATCGAATGTTTAGTGTTATTGAAAGAAGTGGCGGAAAATCACATTAGAAGATAGTTTAGTATTTAACTGTGGGTACAGTTTTGGGGCCAACCTTTAGCTACGACTAAATGTATTCATTTGAATGCGATTAAGGATTAAGTCTACCGTAAAAAAAGATTTTTATTTCAGTTAAAATGTGAAAAATCAAAAATTGATTTAATATTCAGCGTATTCTAAGAGCAGAGCAATAATACTGTAATACATGTAATACTGAGAAGTTTTGTATGTGTTTTAATAGAGTAGTGTAGAACTGGGGAGAGAGAGGGAGAGAGAGAGGGAGGGAGAGAGCGAGAGAGAGAGAGAGAGAGAGAGCACAAGTGATACAATCATTCGCGTGTTTTCACGCCATTTAGGAAAACTGTAATCGTCACAAATGATTGCAATTTATTTCTATTTCAAACCATTAAATAGTAATTATATATGAATTTGTCCACCATTTCAATGGTTAGACATTTAGTTAAAGAGAGGACATTAGACATATTGAACGATGAGACCAATCAATCGCTACATTGAAAGCACAGCCATAACAAACTGAGCGACTGATTGAAAAAAAATATATTGAACATAGACTGAGAGCAACAAAATTATTTTCAAACTCTTCAAAATACAATTCAAATGTTATAATAATAGGAATAAAATAACAAAATATCGAAAAACTCATTAATTTCTGTTCATTTCTGTTCATTATTTTTATTCATAATCTTTTTCACGAAAGAAAAACCCAAATATTGATTAGTGGAGAGAAATGCAGTGAAAACACAGAGAAGAGAGACTCGAATGCATTCGAAGTGAAAAACTAATTTAAACGAACAAAACGATCCATAAATTAAAAAAATTATGTAAATATTCTATAATACTATTAATTAAAAAAAAGTTTTTTTAAAAAAGTTTTGAATATATTTATACGCGAAGGGTATATACGAAAGCATATTAGTTAAGCTCAATGAATAAGTTGTCGCAAAAAGTTTTATTAATTTGGTTAAGCCTTAGATTTCACTTTTTATATAAGCAATTATTATAGCGGTAGTGCTCTGAAGAGATTTTTTTTCAAAACATCAAAGTATTAGAAATTTATAGCATTGGGTATCGTCTTATGGGTAATCTTAGAGCCAACCAAATATTATAATAAGTTTTGAGACGAACAAAATTAATTACGTGCTATAATTACTGAATTTGCTCAGCATTTGATCGATAGCTGAGCTCAAAATTATTCATCTCATCTAAAAAAATATTACATAAATAGAGAGAAAATTTAAAATGAATTAAAAAAGGCGTCACATAATAGAAGTGCTGTTTTAATGGACACAAAGAGTAGAGAAGAAAAAGTTTTAATCAAAAATCAAAAGAGAATAAGATAGAACTTATTTTGAGTGTGCAATTGCCTAGAGCAAACCCCTAAGCCTTCTCAATAATAGTGTAATAACTATTATCACTATTATATTAATATTATATAAATAAAAGTAATACATAATAATAACAAAATGATTGATAAAATAAATCTGAACCAAAATTATTGAAAAATTGTTCGATGGCTGAGTGTTCGGGTATAGGGTATGGTTTTAAAGGTTCGACACCAGCAGACAAAACACTGGTAATACCACTAATACTAATATATGAAAAGTTTTAATTTTTGTAGAAAAGCAGAAGCGGTGTTAAGGAGGGAAAGAAGAGCTCTTCGTTTTCATTCGCTATCCTCTCATTTTGATTAAAATGTAAATTAGTATTTGATTAAAATGCAAATTAGAAATTGGAGCTGAGCTGTAGCTCTCGCTTGGCTGATAGTGAGCCCAAGCGATGCAGTGCTAGTGTAAAGGCATTTCGCATTTAATATAAAAACAAGAATTCTTAATTCTATGCCGCCTTAGGAAAATGAAGGTCTTAATTAAATTTTGAAGCCACGGTTTAGCTACAAATTTTCTGCCATATATTTTTCAATGCATTACATACACCAAAACTCCACAGATAGGCTTCACTCTCATACACACTCAGGCTTTATTTTCTTCCCATTCCTTTTCCTATGTCTCTCTCTCTCTCTCTCTCTCTCTCTCTCTCTCTCTCTCTCTCTCTAACTCGCTCACTCACTCACCACTCATAAACATATATAAATATATTTCACTTATATATATGTATATATGAGAGCATAGCGTTGGGAGCAGAGCTGTGCCCAGTGCTGAGTAGAGCACATATACAGTGCCAAACGAGTAGAACAGTGTATACCACAGTATAGTAGGCTATAATATTAGAGAGAAAGTAATTAGAAGTTTTAAAAAAGTGGTGGGCAATCATTGGTGTCATCCCCTTTCCTGCCTTGTGCCTTCTCGTTGTTATTGCTAAAGAGGATCTAATTAAATTTAGCGTTGCTCCGACAAAATTAATATTTTAAGAGTCGCTCTCTGGCTCTCTCACAGTCTCACACCAGTCGTTCGACAGTCTCTCTCAGCCTCTCCTCTCTTGAATCAAATTTAATACACAACCAATAATTTCCTAGACTCTAATTGCAGCTGTATATCAGTATAGCGCGTATATAAAAATAAACGTATCTACCAGTGCTGCGCTATGGATAGCATCCAGAGCTGAGCATTTTTAATTAAGCTCCGACTCGTGCAACGATCTTATTTGAGAGCACACTCCTCGCCATCACCTCAACTATCAAACTATAAAAACGGAAAATTTTAAAATTACTGTTCAATTGTTTGTTGCGGTTTTGCGGTCCATAATCGCAGACAAATTACTTTTGATTAAGTAATTGGTTGTGAACTGCAATAGTTTTCGCACACCTTTTTGTGTGTCAAGTCGTGCAATACTTACCATAACTTTCATTAGATCTCTTCAGATCTGTTTACTCAAAGGTGTTCTCTGTATGGCTAACGTGAGAATCACTTATTGAAAAAAAGCTGCACTACTTGTGGAATGAATACAGTTATCACATTATAGTAATGCAACTCTCCTTACACTCTAAGACTCGTTTAACAGTACTGATGCCAACGAGTGAGTGCTCAACACTGGCTTACAAACACTACTGACGAGACCTTTAAAGAAACTATAGTCGAGTGTTCGCCAAAACTTCAAAAGAGCAAAAAGAAACGCTAAATAGCGTCAAATCGTGCGTTTCGGGTCTTTAACTGTCTATTTATCTCAATATAAACCAAAGAAAAAGTTTTCTTTGCTTTCGCTCTTCTCTCGACTCAACTGCTCTTAGAATTTATGTAAAGTTTGTTATTGTTTTCTCTCAAACTTTAATTCAACAGTAAAACTGTAATACTGTGTCGAACATATTGGCCAAAGCATGTGCTCGTGTTGTGCTAATCGGACAGCCAGACAGCAGTGGTGAACCACAATTCAAGTAAGAGGTGATGTCAGTCAGCAGTTAGTCGCTGTGACATCCAATCGCACGCATGGTCTCAATGGTTGCAATCAAAACAATTACAAACCATATATAAAATAGCGGCTGTTTTGCAAAAATTCAAACACAACACTAATAACTGTTTTAATAGTTTGTGTCCACTTCGGCGCAAATTAGTGCAAACTATCGATACGAGCAGAAACTCAGATTGAGAGCAAGCAATTGAGTCGAATGACCGGTGCATTCATAACTGACTGCTGATAAAAACTGATTGTTTGTGAGTAGAGCTCCGAATTGCAATTCAGAACAATTGGTGAGTGAACTGCACTCCAGTCGACAATTCTATTCATTCAAATTCTGTCAGTAATTCAGTAATTGCTTAATCTTCTCAATCAAACCAACGAAGGCGTGAAAAACAATTATTGAATTTTCTACAAAAACTAGTGGTTATTATTTGCCCCAAAATACAAGTTCTGTAAACAAGGGCTAAATCTAATTCAAATTCATTCTCTGCCCTCAACTCCAGCTTAAGGTAAGCCTATTTGGACTCTCATTTGTTGTTCAATGGCTTTAACGCCAATATTTTCATATTAAGTTCATATCATATAAATTAATAATCAAATGAAAGGCAATGTTGTGTTTCTCGACAACAACTATAATATTCTTTAAGAACTAAATATATAATGGTTTCAAATAAATGAAAACTCAGTTTTAAAAAAGCTTTCACTTAAATAATTTCAAAGGTTTTAAAGTCTAATTCAAAGTCTAAATTATGAAAAGTTGAGTAATAGTTGAAAAGAGAGTTTCATTGATAATAACATTTAAAAACACTTTAGAACTTAATATCATATAAAATATGATAAGTCTATTAAATATTTATTCAGTGGAGTCATTGAAATATGAAAAATCATTGATTTATTTTTGAGTTTGAATTGAAAGCAAAAATCAAATCTTTTAACATTCAAATCAAGAAATAAAAAGTCAAAAATGAAAAGTTACACAAAATATGAAAGAAATGCTTTCTTCTACTCATAAGACTTGGAAATGCAATGGATTGGAAAACAGACACTCCTTTTGAGAGCATTAGAGTCTAATCTTTGAAAAATCATTGAAAACTTATTTATGAAAGCAATTTTTAAAAAAAAGTATTTATTCAAACTACTTTTGCTGTCGAATCAATTGATTCGATTCACAAATGCAAACATTGTGTGCGAATCTGTCGTCAAACTGTTTGCTGAGAGATTAGGACAAAATTCACCAGAAATTAGAATTTTAAATATTAAAACTCAGATAAAAAGTCATAAACTTATAAAACACAGCCTTCGATGAATTATTAACTATAAAAATATTCAGAGCGCTATACAGATATCAAATTATTTCATATAAACTCTCAAATAGTTTTCTCTCCGATAAGAATACAATTGTAGAGAAAAATGAATTTAAAATGATTTACAATACAGTAATAGTCTGTAAATATTATAAAATTAGATCATTTCGAACACGAAAACCACACTCTCTTAGACTTCTTTTGAACTGATTTTTCAAAAAATAGACATAAAATTGTCTCAAAGAATGAAACTTTTAGAGAGAAATAGGAAATGAAAAGGAATGTTATGAAAGATATGATACAAGGATTTAAAAGTCAAAAACTCTCTTTTGAGCAAATTTTTTGAGTTCTAAACTGTTGAACGAAACTGAAGTCAAGTCTCGAATGCGATCTCTAATCAAATCACTTGAATTTGTTATCAAAATTGAGTTTAAGTGGTCCTCAAATGCTGGCCTAAAATATTTTACACAATGACTAACGTTTTATTAACATTTATTGGGGTTTTTCATCACTTATCAGCAAAAAAAGCTTTAATTTTATCTCTCGTTTGCATAGCGTTTGGGATAAAAACTTATAGATTTAGTTAATAAGCGGTATATAGTGGTTGTGCTGCACAGCACACAAAGTTACTAATTTCAAAATACATACATAAAAAATATTTATGTGGAAGAAAAAGTAAATTACACTTACATTGGTGCAAATTTAAACACGTATTGTAACTAAACCTAAAAGTTTTTATCTGGATCTCTAAAAGCCCTCGATTGCATTTCAAAGTTTCAAACTTATCACTAAACTGTTTGTTACCAGAGCTCCCAATGTATTACATTGTGTGATAACGACTGTTAACTTTACTGTTGGAGTTCTAGAGGACGGGCTTACAGTTCGAGTACATTAGAAAAATATGTATTTGAATTTGTCTCGAAATATATGAAAAATTTTGTTTAAATAGTGTTTATATCTTTTCTAATCACATGAATTGAAAAGTTTTTGCGTTTAATAAACGCTATAAACGAGTCAACAGCAAAGAGAAAGAAATAGTCTTAAAGTCAGAGACAATTACCAGAGAAACGAGTGACGAGTTTTCCTCTTATGTTATGGTCATTATTGTTTTAAAGCTCTTATTTGTCAGTTTTAAACCTCAAATCGATTGAAGCGTTTGTTTCAATGTTTTAATAGAGTATAATATATTACCCAATATTTTGCCTCATCATCGGTGGTGGCAGAGGCTTATCGCAAGTGAAGACAGTAGTCGTAGTTGTGATGAAATTGCAAATTCAGATTAAAAATTTTCAAAATAATAATAAGAATAATAATAATAATACTCCAATGAAATGACGGAATCAATTTAGCTATTATTAGAGTCGAGCTCGTTTTGCCGCTCTATTCTCAACTTATAAAATTTCTAATTGAAGTGCGTAATTGATTTTGTGTGTGCTCTGCCTCTCCTTCTCTATCGCCTATCCCTCTCTCCCCCACTCACTCTCAAAACACATTCAACATAACACTGACTGTTGTTTCTCTTTTTCTTTGAACAGAATGACAGAAAGCGAGTCAAACCTCATTTGACATTTCAGTGTTCAACTGCTGGAGTGAGCGATCAAATTGTATATTAACTATAAATATAAATATCGTGTCGTCTCTTCACAAACATATTATCATTCATTACAATCACTTCTTATAGTTTTCTCCGATACTAACTTTGTATTTGTTTGAGCAAAACGAGTGAAAAAAAACTTCATATACTTATTCACAAAACTTTTATCATTCAATTAAAGACAAAGTTGTGAGGAGTGAGAGCTCTGAACCCCACAAACTGTGCTTCTCTTCACAATCGACTCAAACTGTGAAACAACTCTTTCCAGTGCTTCACAAAAAACAACAAACATTCAGAATCACAACTAAGACATCCGAAACACGACTTTTGTGAGGTTTGTCTTATTTTTGGCTCAAGTTTTAATTGTTTTCGTGTTTTTATATATCAATTGTTATTAAATTTGTGCACAATTTTCGTAATGCTTTTAAGTAATGCATTCGGAAATCCTGAGAGAAATGTTGAAATTCTGCTGAAAATTTTTCATATTCTATTAAAATTTCAAGAATTAATCTTGCAAAATGAGCACATTTTACTTTTACAACAGGATAAATAATGAATTTTAAACATTAGACTTAACGATAAGTAAAGCTAATGACTAATTGTTTTGCAAAAATGATTGAAATATTTGAAACCCAATCGCAACTAAATTACAGATAAGAAAGACTTAAAATTTATTTGTTTGACAATAGAAGTGAATCCTATTTTTTGATTGATTTCATTGCTTTTTAAGATTGTTTTGCACTGAAATCACAAAAAGAGTGTTTTGTGGCGTCAATGGAAATGATAAAAAATCATAAATTAAATGATAATTTTTTTCATTTCAGTTATTTTCCGTCATTTCAGTTAATGCCAAAGAAATCATAAATAATTTTCAGAATACTTTTTCATAATTCACTTTTGAATTAAATTTTTGATTCGTTCGTAAAATAATAAAATGCTTTGTAATTCTGCTTTAATTGAAAATTTTGTTTTCAATATTGAATTTTAATCAAATAATTATGAAATAATTGTTTGGCAAACAAATTGAATTTTACTCGACTATAAAAATATGAGAAAAACAAATTTTATATCACTTGTGACTATTGAAAAATAAATTCACTTCCAATGAAATCCCGTTTGATTTGATTAGTGTTTAAATAAAGAAAAATACCATTTCTTATCATAAAAAATATTATCAGACTTACAAGAGTATTAAGAAAAAAGATCACTTCATTAATGATTCATTTGAATTGTTGAAATTCTCTTTGAAAGCATGCAATCAAATGTTTAGTTAAAACTTAATTCACAATTTCCTGTTTTCTGCGCTCAAAATGTTGTAAATTATGATTCATTTGACATAGAGTTTAGTCGATAATCATCTGTTGATATCGATATCAAACTAGTTTTGAATTGAATTAAGAAAATACAAATTAAATTACAAATGATTGTAAAGTGGCTCAAAATACAAGTTTGGTGTAATAGGATTCTCACTAACATAACAGTTGCCTCCGCTTAACATTTGTGTGCATTTTATTGACGAGCCTTTAAGTTGTTGTCAAAAGTCTTCAAAAGTGTTTTAATGTGAATGACTCTAAACTGAATCCCAAATGTTTTGAAAGTCGAATGCATTGACCATAGATTGCAATGTTGTGTAAATGAAAGCACATGTCGCTGGCATTTGGGCACAGACTAGCGATAGTGAGCACTACAACACTGTTCGTCTCTTCCTATTATATAATAGTGTGACTTATGATTAGTTTTCGATAGCGTTAAACAGTAGTAAATAATAGTAATTATTTGTGACTTTCTATTATAGCAGTTATTATCTGTTTGGGTAATAATCGCCAAAACCACCCATAAGAGCATAGGAATGCCTTTTTAGCTACAATTTTGTTCACTTTTACTATCCTCTAATCAATCCTTTCATAGGAAAAGCATTCATTTAAAACTTATTTTCTAATAAAAGGGTTTTTCATACAATTTTTTGTAATAATGAAGAGAGGATTAAAACACAAAATGTTATCGAAAACATTATGACTGAGGCTATCATCAGATTTTTGAGACTCTATTAAAATTTTACAAAAAAAACTCATTGTTCTGTTCAGACCTGATATGATTTTTTATTATTATTTATTGGATGATATTAAAGAACAATAAACTCGAAATTTTGAGCGCATATTAATTATATTAAATTTTGTTCATATTCTCCAAATTAAAAAAGATCTTTTCAAAGGGCAAAGGAGGGAGGAGAGAGAGAGAGAGAGAGAGAGAGAGAGAGAGGGAGAGAGAGAGAGAGTCATCAAAAAGCTA
>JAQGCS010001272.1:0-14732 GCA_034702105.1 Fuscozetes fuscipes
ATAGGTCTCTTTAAAGCCATCTGTGCCAACCCGAAGAAACGGTTAAAATTTTACAAGTGTTTTGATGGGCTTCACCTCAAAACCAACCTTTACTTCACCCAAGAGATAGAAATTTTGATAACATTTTTGCTTCGAATTCTTATAACATTCTCATTGGTTAATGATTTTTGGTATAAATATTTTAATGGATTTTGCGATTCGGGAAAACTGTTTCAAAAGCAAAAGTTTTAATAAGTTTTTCATTCATTTGAAAGGTTTGACCAGAATTTGCATTTATTTGATTAATTGTCATTCAAAGCCTTATGAGGTTTACTACAAATTTGGTGATAATATCCTTATCTGATATTTGAATGTAGAGATCACTCATTTTGATTGGCATTTATTGTAATGAATAGTTAAATAAAATATTGTTTTATTAGTTATTTTTCTATTCAAATACTCAATGATTTGCACGCGATTTGCATGAATTTAATGCCATAATTATTAGCATATCAAACATCAAAATCATAAGAAATGCAAAAATTTTCTTTCAAGTCATTTAAAAAGCAAAATATTCTAAATTAATGCAAACATTTATTGATTATCGAATAAAAATTTCATATTTCTAATCAAAGACATTAAAATATGTCTGAAATTAATGTGAAATAAATGAATACAAAATTTTAATTCAATACTTCACTCAAAAGTTGAATGATTTTACTAAAAATCGATTTTAATCAAAAATATTCAAATGACTGCAACTCAGCAAATGTTTGATTACTCTCCCTTTGTATGAATGTGCTGTCCATACAAACTATGGTACAGATAATCGGTATTTGTGGCCAACCATATCGGCAACACTATTACTATGAAATAACTGTTTCACAATTGAAATAATGTGTTTCTTTGGGACACATTTCTAACTGATTATTGAGTTTAATATCAAAATTGCATTTTACGAGACCTACATATGAGATGAGACTACAAATGAATGTGCGTTCAGTTGGCGTACAAAACATTAACAGATTGCGAGACTCAGTCGCAAAACGCACTCCGACTGCGAGATGTGAGGCATATAATAAAATTTGATCGTAAAAATCCCAGTAAGAGGTAGTAAGAGGTGATGATCTCCTCGTAAAAATTGTTTGTAATTCTTATGCAAGTATTCGACGGAACGCCACTGTTTTCTCAGTACTAATATGAACCGAAAAGTTTTATTACATCCAATTATATGCAGATTAGATATATTTGCTGACAATAAACGGGAGGATATTCGCAATAAAAACGCTAATACTATACATTGGATTAACACAAATCTTACCGATAAAAATGTTATCTAATTTTTCATCACAAAAACCTTTTCCAAATCAAAGAAACCATTTTTCAAATGAGTATTTTTGACACAAAAAAAGATTCTCTCAAAAAGTAATTTCAATTTCGATCAATAATTTCATTTTGTAGTCAATTACTCCGCAAAACATTAATAATAATAAATGTATTTTTGAGGTCATTTCGGACTTACATTATTTGATTCTATAAAAAAATTAATGACTTATTTGTGTCGTTAACACATCACTGAATCAAATAAATGAATTTTTTTAGATTCGCTGTTAATTAAACGAAGAAATATTTGCGAACAGTTGGAACAGTAGTAAACAAATTCACCCAACGATCGGAGGGATTTCCAATATTGATGTGGAGAACACTTGACTTAAGACCTGTCTTAACATATTTGGCACATAACTGCCCACTGAACAGCCATTGGAGATGATGTCAAACTTTTTTTAAAAGAGAGAAAATTCTTGTTTTCGCACATATTTTACACATAAGAAGTGAAACTTAAGAATAATATTTTTTCTGCAGATAAGTGTGATTTTTAAGCCTCCCTAACACTAACACCTGTCCAGAGCACTGCCAAAAGAGAACCTAAAATGCATTTTTAGTTAACTTTTCGATTGAAAGAAAAATAGAGATTAGTTGAGAATGAATGCCATCACTGCCATCACTGCCATCACTGCCAGCACTGCCAGCACTACATTTTCCTAAAGATTCCACTTTTTATTCAGAAGACACGCCTTTGTTTTCCTACTTTAACTTAATGAAAGCGAACTTGCTAATGTTAATTCGCCAAAAGCTAATTTCATAGACTCGGTTCGCATATCATTTCGTTTGATTGAAAATTTCATTCGAATAATGTTTTACTAATTAAGACAATAATTATTATACAAACTATTTATAACTCAACAAAAGGACGGGTGGAATATATGAGCGCACATTTTCATTGATTAGAATTTCAATCATTTTACAAATCTTTGTCATAACTTAACCATTCATTCAAATTTATAGCACAGGAGAGAAGAGGAAAGGCCACACGGAATACTAATTCGCAAAAGTTGTTAACTTTAAGGCTGGTTTGCCATGATCAATTTGATTCTAATTATACATTGGTCATATTGTGAAACTGCAATCTTTATATCTTGGGTTAACCCTAAACACTATATGGACTTCAGGGCAACAAAAAGTTCAACAAAACTAAATGAAGACAAAAACCTCAGGAAATGCGAAAATTATCCCAATTTTAATAATTTTAAATAAACTTTGAAATTAAACTTTTATCGCTTTCGGTGAATATATTTATTTAATTATGAGTTTATGATATCAATCATAAGATTTCGAATTTCAATGTCAATAACTGTTAATTTTAGGCAAATTTCAAAACAGATTAGAGACGGAAAGTATCGAATAAAAAATATTTTTATCCAAAGAGGCATTCATTTGCTTAAATAAACGATAGATTTGGCCTCAAATGCATATTTGGTGTCAAACATCTGCATTTTGAGCAAACTTTTAATTAGATTTTCATATCAGGAAATCGGAGAAAATATATTAAAAGTCATAAAAACTTATTATTCATAACACGAACAAAGAATCTGTTAAAACACTCAAAGAATTTCTTCCAAAATAACTGACGAATAGAATAAAATTTTGGTATTTTTTATTTCCTCCGAAATGTAAGACAATTGACTGAAATGAAAGCCTCCAAAACTGTTTCGTTCGTTGAGTAGAATAATAACTGAAGTGAACAGAAGTGGTTCCACACTCGAGACAGAGGGGCGGTGGCTATCATTTTGAAGCATCAAAATATGAAATCTATTATATGTGAGGGCTCTCAGAGAAGCAAAGAGAGAGAGAGAGAGAGAGAGAGAGAGAGAGAGAGAGAGAGAGAGAGAGAGAGAGAGGCATTCGATTTGATTCTGGTTCATATAATAAAAATAATATTTATTATTAAAAGTGAGGGCAGACTTATGCCTGCATTCGACTGATTGTCTGTTCATTTTAAAACTGCACTTCTCGTAGTCTGGTCTGATGTGCTCTTAATTTATTGCTTTGATGTCCTGTTCACAGCACAACCCAACCAATGCCCGACTGAACACAAATCTAAAGCTCATCTCAAATGAACACAATTTTATGTTTACTGTACTGAAGACAAAGCAGTCGATCCGATAATGTCTTAAAAAGGGTCAATCAATCAAAAGAGACTAATTTGATTAGAGCCCAACACACTGTTCTGTTCAATGTTGGACAGACATAAGGGTTCAGTCAAACCATTGCAAAACAAAAACAATAAAATTGTGATAAATATTGAAGAATTCCAATAAATATTTTCCATTAGAATCTAATCAGTGTTTGTGTCAAATAAGGAGCAAATTTTCGATAAATTATATCATTTAAAACAACTCATAATAAAAAATTGATATCAGAAGAAGTGAGGCACCAAAAAGTGCTCCATTAAACTTTCATTACTTATGAACAGGGATGCTCAAGGGAGTTGCTCGGTGACCCCCCTAAAGTCGAAAAATTAGGCAAAACTCCCCCAAGAATTTTTCGAAAATTTAACATTACAGGTATATCCCCTCACAGCCGAGCGAAGCGAGGCGTCAAATTTTTTACCTTGGTCTAGCCAGTGTGTTTTTTGCCGAGCGAAGTGAGGCGACTTGTATTTGCATTTTTTGGTGGCAAATTTAAAAAACCCCTACTAGACCCCCCCTAGAGACGAAAAGTTTGAGCATCCCTGATTTTGAACCATCGAAAGGAAATCAGTTATAAACTTGTGGTCAGAATATCTTCAGTTTATTTAAGTATTACTTAAGTGTCTAAACATAAGATACATAAATCATTGGCTCAAATAAATAATGCCTCGAATATTGAATTTTTATTGAATTCTGTGAATGGTTTCAATCAAAACTTTTTTTGTCGATTGATTTGTTGAATACTAAGCTTTCTATTGAAAAGATTTGTAAATTCTTTGCTCATTTTATCTAAAAAGTGTTTTTCTTAGCCTAAAGTGAACTTGGATTTTGTTTATTCTTTGAAAACAGTGCAAAGAATTATTGTTGTGATGAAACATTAACTATCTAAAACAGATTTGTTTATAAAACCTAATAATTCTTTAACAATATTTACGAGAATTAATTGAATTATCACATAATTGACGACCCCTTCAACCAAAAACTCAGTTTAAGTAAACATTTGATCTGAAAATAATTTGAACTAATTTTTACATAATTTTGATTTAAACTCACAGTTGAGTTAACTTACATTTGAAGTAAATGTGACACAAAAATAAACAAAATCTCTGATAAATTGATTTTCCATAAAATTATTGATTTACTAAACGTTAGAATCAATTTGGAAATAAATGAACAATAATTACATCAATTAATTATCACATTCTTTGGCGTTATTTCATTACAAATTTGGAGTGAAAACAATCAAAAATAAATTCAATTAACAAATTGATTGATTTTAAGTTATCCATTAAACTTTTAATTTAATGATAACTAAAATTTTAATCGATGTTAATGTTTCTGAAACTGAAATCTTGTTTTTGTTTGAAAATTCTGAGCGGATATAAAAAATTATGAAAATTCAAATTGGCATTAATTTTGATACTTTGCTTAATTCAATTGAAATGTGAACATCTGTCCAAGGTATGTTAAGGTATATTAAGGTGTTTTAAATAAGTGAAGTCCAAAACTTAAATCTGTTTGAGTTTAATCAGATTTGACAGTTATTTGAGTCGAATATCGAATTATAGGGAAATATTGTGTATAGCTCTTGGCTTTTGAGCTGAAATACGCCTTCGCTTTCAAACAAGAGTCGATTGCGATTCAAATTTAATTTCGTTCATCTGTCGGTCATTAAAATAAATGTCTATCGACTGTCTCCCAGACAACACTCAGACAGCTCTGGGTCAATTGATGTACTCTAGGCTTTAGCTAAATCTGGTTACATGACAGGCAAAGAAAGTAGTTGTTAGCATGCTCACTTCTGTTAACCTTATCAAAACAGACCACTCGCAGAATGGAGTTCTCATTAGTTTTAAGTATTAGCAGATGTTTTATACCCTTGTAATCAATTGGTCTGCATTTTCACACTTTTCATTATCGGCTAATAATAGGCATCGAATCATTTCGTTTCACATTTCAATAAAAGTTGTATTCAATGGATAAACTTGAAAGAAGTTTCAAAAGATTATGAGGTTCTGTCGACGACCACTTCATCTAAACCAATTGTACAGACGTGCGGAAGGGGTTATTTTTTATTTGTCTCGAAATCAACTGATGACCTCTCAAATGACCTCTAATGTGGTTTTTTGGACCCCCCAAAAATTTTCGAAAATTTACGGAAATTTTTGATCACTTATTTTATGCCTAAAGTTCGGTAAAATTCTTATTTTGTTGATCCCAGCATCCCTTCATACCCAAATGAAACACCCCTTCTGTTACTCCCCTTCAGCACCTCTGAATTGTACATTATCTTGATAATATTATTTGAATTAAATTTAATTGTATTTATGAAATTCATAGTCATTGAAACACTTCAAATCAAATGAAATCTACTTGATCATTGAATAATATTGCCCTTACCTATTATTCAGGGATGGCCAAGGGAATAGATCAGGCAAACCCCTAGAATTTTGAAAAATTTAACATTGCAGGTATACCCCCTGCCGCCGGCAAATTATTTACCTTGATCTTCTTTTGTGTTTTTTCTGTTTTACTTTTTAGCTTTAAAAAGCCTAAAATACGTTTATTTGCATCAAAAAGTGGTTTTTAGCAACTTTTGGAAAACCCACCCCCTAGACCCCCTTAGAAAAATTTTAAAAACCACGCCCCTAGTTCTCCCTAGAGCCGTCATCCCTGATTTATATTCATAGTTCAAATGTTTTAATGAATACCAAATGTAGTGAATGTTACTTTTATTTTTGAACTTGCTTGAAAGGAAAATATTTAGGTAAGTTTGAGAAAATCAAAATGAATTAATTCAATTAGATAAAATTTAATCTATAATAGCATCAATTTGATAAGCTCATTTAACCATTTTTCACTTTAAACAAATGTTAACATTGCTCATTTTACCGGTATAAGTAGAGTAAAAGAGAATTGTGAAGGAAAAGAGTTGAATGATGTGAATGTCATTCATTTGTGACTCTGAAGGGAGTGTTAGGCAATGGCTGTAATGACCAGACTTTACACTTGACAGACAAATGCTGTTCTTTACTCTATTAATCAGAGTATAAATGTATTAAATGTATGGACGGGTTGTTTGACAATTATAATTAAAGCCCGGATTCAAAATTAAGCTCAGAATGAAGGGTATGTCAAACGAACACAAATTAAAAAACGCTTTTTCGCTGTTTTGGAGTCCGAACATAGTTTTGATGCAAATTAGCGTTTATTTGACGTAAAGCTTAGCTTACAGTTTGAATAAAACAGAAGTCATTAGAAACACATTCAACACAACTAACAATTGAAATAGGGGCACAGATGTGTATCCAAAATCCATGGGTATCTGAGCTAGAGCTCTAAGTCGGATCGGATTCGGATTTCATGAAAAATTTCGAATCGGATTCGATTTTTTACAGAAAATCTGAAACTCAAAAAAGCTGCAAACAGATTGAAATTTGAATCCAACCTCCTATTGTTTAGCCTTATTGTTTGAATCAAACATACTATCAATGTAAAAGTCAATTGCAATCAAATTATCTAAATTGTATAACCCAGACATAATTTTACTGATTGACTAAGTTGAAACTTTCGGATTCGGATCGAATTTTAAAAAATCGATCTGACTTAGAGCTCTAATCCGAGCAGACAAATGCCCATATGGGTTTGGTCGGGTTTTGGGGTTTTTAAGTAAGCATAGGTTGGGCTTTTGTGTCAAAGGTAAAATTGGTAATTTATTCACAAAATATTCAAATAAAATGTCCTGACTTTTAAAATTGAAGGTAAATTAAAGAATTAATTATCAGTATCTGGTATTTCAAAAGAGGTCAATCTTTAATACCTTTGAAATTCTTACACACAGTTTCATCTATTTCATCTTTTATTTCCCAGGAAAAATTGGTATAAACATGGCCATTTTTGATGGAGATTTTAATTTTTTTAAAAACACTTTTAAAAATTAATAAATGGAGTAAATGTAATGCATAGGTTTGGGTTTGGGTTTTATATAAGGGCTTGACTGTGTTCTAGTCGCAAATGTACTCAAAATAACATTAATTATTTAGTTTATGATTCGAAGACAAATTTCATTGTACTCATCGAAAGGCATATTCCGAAGGGATTTATCGCATCTCTATTTCTCCACTGATTTCAATTTGAAAATTAACTCTAAAAGACTTTTATCGACAAATTACACGAATTGCAAGAGTTCTTAGACCAATGCAAACATTCTTTAAACCATGTTGAATTGCAATTAATTAAATTTATGAAATACATTAAATATTTTTAAACAAAATAAAATATAAGAATACCCTTATTCAAAATTAACATATACAAATTTCAGACAATCCATTGAATAACTTGTGATCGAAAAATTTGTGCCGCATCTGAAGCAATATAAATCCTATCTATTCAATTTTTAGTTCAAAAATTCAAAGGACTATCTCTTGTGTGAGATAGTCCCTCGAGCATTTAATGAGTTTGTGTTTTTTACTATAAAACAATAATCAAAATCATTTTTTATAAAAAAAAATTTCAAAATAATAGTAATATAATATTCCTTTGGAATAAATATTTTGATTTTTTATGTGAAGGCATATAAAAAATGAATTATAGTGAAGGAGTCAACGAATTAAACATCGAATGATTGAATGCCATCAGAAGTGTTGTATATTTCATTCATAAGCCATTCATTATTTGCTTGAAAGGAGAATAACAATTAGAATAAATTTCCGCATTTTTCTCAAACTTAACTCATCACTAATTATGTGACAATTTTTGGATTTCCAGTAATTATTAAGAATTTAAGTGCAAATTATTGGCAATATATTCGATAAAAACTAAAATATGTCTGAAAATATTTACCAAAGAAATATAAAAACAAAACTAATGGTTAGCCAATAGAGAAAAGTCTTGATAAGTAATTTGTAGGAACAGTTCATTCATAGTTCGTTGACTTCTCATTAGACGACGAATTTTGTCGGTCGAAAAAACACGTTTTCGGTTCTCTCTCTTAATAACCGCTCGAAAACTGTTTGGCAGAAAAGTTATCTCAAAATAAAAAACTAATTCTATTATACTGTCGACCACTTTGAAGGCTGATTGAAGAAAGGGAGGTATGACTAAGAGTCAGATGTTTTTGTGATGTTTCGCCACAACCTCTGAGAAAAACCTCAGTATATTTCCAGTCCGATAGTTAACTGTCAAAAGACATTTCTCATAGGTTTTCAAAATGTAATAAAACTTCATTCGACTCATCCCTACAACAAATTTTTGAATTATTTTCCACAGAAAACTTCCGCGAAGTTGTTTTTTAGTCAAATACTTAGCATTTGCTCGACATTTGATTTGGTGGTGAGATTCTGTGAGTGAAAGAGATCAAGTTCAGTTTGTTTAAAATTTCAAAGTTGTGTTCAATTTGTTTGATTGCAAACCATTTTATCAAAAATGAGTAAACACTGGAAATAACTGAAAAGAAGTGGAAATATAATAACTGTTTTGTGTTTGGACTTCATTTAAGATAAACGACATCAGAAGTCTTCGCCATATCATTACTGTACTGACCCGTCGTCTCCTTCTCTATGATTGGCTTTGGATGTTGTTTGTGATCATTAGCCTTCCGTTTGTCAAACAATGACAACCATTTGCTTGCTTTGGATCAATGATTTCTAGCGTTTTATTGACAAAACTATTGGCTATTATTCGATATCAGCGATGATTTTCTTCGATAAACTCATCTAAAGATATAAAAAGTTATTTTCGTTCGAATTCTGATTTTGATTTGGAATTGTGTACCAAATCCTTCAGATAACATATCTTTTAAATTATTGAGAAAATTCTTATCCATGTCATATAAATTGATATAAAAGAGATGAACAGATATTTGAATTTGACCATTATCATTCGAATCACAATCTTTTTTAAATTGTGAAAAATGACTAAATTATTAATTTTTAGTAATCATTTCATAGTTTTATTTATTATTTTATGTTTTTCATTACCCTTCATATCATCGAAATTCATTGGTTTTAATGCAAACACTAATAGTATTGAAAAAGTGACCAAAAATACTAACATTAAGACCGAAGAGAGTGGTAGTTATGGTTTTCTCATAGAATTGTTGTCGAATGCCTTTCGTCTTTTGAATTTACGCAAAGTTGTCAAAGATGTACACCAGGGCAAATCCTCTTCGAGCCACAGTGCCTGCATGTCATGCAAATTCGGGTTTGCAATGGCACAGCATCTCATTCAGTTCGGCAAAGGAAAAGACGAATTAGCCTCAATTGCAGGATATCTGTGCAAAACACTAAACCTGGAAACAGTCAGAGTCTGCGAAGGAATGGTAGACCAGTTTAAGGTATGTCACACTCTGACACTATCACCAACTGGTGTGACACCAGTCCTCATACCTCTCATACCTGTCATTTTATGAGATAAATATGTAAAACAAGTAAACAATTTTCAAAATATTATTCATTATGTGAGCGAAACACTTAATATTTGGACACATTTTATGTCATATGTCTTAACATTAAATTATGAAAATAGTGAACATTTAAGTCATTTTGTTTACACAAACACTCATTTTCTAAGTTTTTTAATCAACAAAATCCCAAATTCAAGAGTTGAGTAAATTATTTGATCAGACCTTCCAAATGAATATCGAATTTAATTCAATTAATGGACTCCTAATCACTAAATCACAAAAAATAGACTTTTATTTTATGGTTCCTATAAATCAATTAAATTTTTGTTCGAAAAAAGCAAAGAATATAAATCATAAGTCAAATGGTATCCAATTTCACGGCCAATGACTTCAGCAAAAAAGTAGAGAAAAACTTATTGTTTTGATTACTTCAAAAGCATTCTTACATTTGGGTTAAAATCGGTTTCTGTTTGAAAAGCATTAGAGCGGAACCAAGATTTTAATCCAGACATTAGTTTATCGCAAAAACGTTTTAATAATAAGTGATCTTAGTGAATTTTTTATCTCTATTATAGAGCTTTATATAAATCTTATTTATTGTTAAATATTATTGACTTTAATTGGATTTTGTTGTAATTGAAGGACGAATTTCTGACAGTAATAACGAGAATCGATTTCAGTCCGAATGAGATTTGCGGCAATTTATTGGGCGAGTCGTGCGCTAAAGTACACAATCCTTTATACAACTGGACTCTGCCTCTAACACCACTTCCGAAGCCAACAGTTAAGCTCAGATCTCAGAGATCTCAGTCTAAAGTAATGACTCATTAACTGAAAGGCAAATATATTCTAATCGTTTTGATCGAAATGCAATCCTTTTCCGGTTCAGTTGGGTTCACCAAAATTGAAAGTTCTTCACTTATCAGACACACACATCGACCCATTCTATGCGGAGGGCGCCGATGCTGTTTGCGGTGAACCATTATGTTGTAGAAGTACCTCAAGTCACACATCAGAGAAGAATAGGGCCGGATTTTGGGGCGATTATCGCGACTGTGATATTCCACTCAGAACTTTGGAACAGACCTTAAAATTTATCGAAAGTAAACATCAAGACATTGATTACGTTATTTGGACGGGAGATATACCACCACATGATGTGTGGAACCAAACACGTGAGGGTCAGCTCGCAGTCATTAAACTCGTGTCCAATACTGTACACAAATATTTGGGGAATATTCCCGTTTATCCGGCGCTCGGAAATCATGAGTCAACGCCAATCAATAGGTATTAAAACTTGAATAACACTATTATTACTCATAAATGTTGTTTTGATTTTTAATTGTTCAAAATTGAAATTTGCATAAATAGTTTCCCGACGCCTAACATCGACGGCAAATACTCTATTGAATGGCTTCACAATACACTTGAGGTTTGATTTGATAAATGCTTTACTTAGAGCTCGGAATATGTATTCGGGTTTTGATTAAATTATTGATATTTATGCAAATTCAGGACATTTGGTCGCAATGGTTGCCATCACATACTCTGCCGTTAATTAAAAAGTAAAACAAAACTTTTATTAATATATGGTTTTAGAGAATATTGTCTGACATTTAAAACACTGAAATGTCATTAACTTTATGTCAAACGACTTACAAAACTTGTAATCAATGTTTTAATATTAATATCAGAGGAGCGTATTATTCAGTGATGGTTAGACCCGGTCTCAAACTCATATCTCTGAACATGAATTACTGCAATAACCAGAACTGGTGGCTATTATTGAACTCAACGGATCCCGCGGGAGAACTACAATGGCTTATACGGGAATTGCAGGCATCAGAACTGATCGGAGAAAAAGTAATTATTTAAATATTCATCACTTTCTCCAAAACACGGATTCAAAGCATTATTTTTATCTCAAAAACACATAAAACAAAGGATTAGATCCGACATAACATCAAATAAATTACAAGAATAGACTCATTCTAATGAAAAATTCAAATAATTCCTACTTTTAATCTGAAGGTTCATATCATTGGTCACATCCCTCCCGGTTCTAATGACTGCCTCTCGCGATGGAGTTTCAATTATAACCGAATTGTGAACCGATTTGAGGCTACGATAAGCGGTCAGTTCTTCGGACACACACATCAGGACGAGTTCGAGATCTTTTACGAAACAGTTAACGATTCCGTTACGGGTATGACATCTCGTCCCACAAGTTTGGCATATATTGGACCCAGTATTACCACATTCGGAAATGTGAACCCCGGGTACAGAATATATACAATTGATGGCGACTACGAGAGCTCATCATTTCAAGTGCTGGACCTAGACACTTACTATTTGAATTTGACTGAAGCCAATAGAAATCGGGACTCAAAGCCATTGGAATACCAGTTATCATATTCTGCTCGAAAAGAATTCGATTTGGAAGACCTGTCGCCACAAAATTGGCACAATTTTGTGCTCAGAATGAAAAACGACACTCAATTGTTCAACAAATTCTATAAACTATTTTATAATCGGAGCGACAATTTTGGAACTCATAATAACAGTAATAATTGTGGCGGAAAGGGATGCAAAAGGGATATACTGTGCAGACTGGTCACAGCCAATTCTCATAATAACTATTATTGCAAAAAATATTTTAATTCTCTTAAATGAAAACATCGGACAATGACTCGAATCTAATGATTTCATATTAAGTGAAATTCATTTTTAATAACTGAATGAATAAATTTTTATTTATTTATTAATATCTGAATAACAACCGCTTTAATCGCATTTAATTTTGTATTCGTTAATAAATTAATGTTTGAATTAATGTATAACATATTGATTTCAACAAGATTACTTTGAGTCAAATATCAAAATAGTAAGTATCAATAGTACCAAATAATTAATCTCCATTTTTCTAAAGGAATGATTGACCAGCATATTTTTTTTATAAACAAACTTAGTAATGAATTAGAAAATTTTATAATTAAAAACTAGGTACAATCACCGACACCAAATATTTACAAAATTTAATTGTTAAGTTGTGATTGGTGCAATTAGTATTCATTTATCTCCATTGGGTGAAGTTTATCTAACGAAATTATCTATTTATTAATATTTAAAAAGTGGATGTCCTTCACTCCATATGTGTTAATCGAAAATTGATTTTCATTTTGTTTTCATTTGGTCTCACATCTGATTCAGTCATAAAATGCCACAAAATATGAATAATAATTCTGTTTCGCAAATTGTTGAACTAAAGTGCAAACTAATAACAGAAGAGGGAAAGATGTGCAGGGGCATTTCCCCCAATGTTGATCCGGACACACCACCCAATTGGTTCGACAGGGACAAATTTGAAAGGGCGCAATTTTTGGGTCAGAAGCACTATGGAAGGTATTAAGATGTTTGTATAACTTTAAATTGACTTGGTCATTTCAATGAAACTAACCATTAAATTGCGTGAATTTTCGACACTTAAAAGTGTTTTCTAATAAATATTTACTTTCAATTCTCAGTTCAAAATACGATAAGTTATCAAATGATAGATAAGTAATTAGTCTTAATATTAGTCTAAATACAGTCAAATCTGGTTATAGTCAATCTCTCCCTGGTTGTAGTCCCTCGTTTGTTCGAGTCACTCTCATTGAAAATAATGTTAAAGTAATCTTTTCATAATACCTGAACTTCTTTGAACCAAGCCAAGGATTATATCAAGGTTTGACTGTAAAAGCAATATACTATAGTTTTATAGATGAATTATTGTTATTTCAGTGGAAATCATCTGACAATTATTGAATTGAGTTTATTATGAACTCAAATAGGAATTGAAGTCAGGGATTACTTCTTTTCATAGCTTTTCACAGCTTTTCACAGCTTTTCACAAATAAAAACGAATCTAATTTCGAAATCATTTCAAATTCTAAACAAATTATAAATGTATTGAATACAAGTTGATAAATAACTAACCAGGTTATATTGCATTCTAGTTTACTTTTCGGCCAATTTATTGGTTTACTGCTAGTGTTGTACCATTCGGATGGTTTGGCGCCATTGGCTGTCACTGGAAACTCATCGAATGTACAGAAACTGTTCCGAAGATATTTGTCAACAATACTTCACGTGAAGAACTGGTATGAAAGCGATCCGTTCGATAAGAAAAGCAAATCATATAAATCACTGAAACATGTGAGAGGTCTTCACAAAAAAGTCTCCAATTCTATGAATGAAAAAAGTGGAAGAGAAGAGGGAAGAGATAGACTTTGGATTCCTCAATACGGAATGTGCTATGCTCAATTCTCTTTCATAGGTTTCGTAGCACTACATCCTAAGAAATGCGGTTTACACTCATTATCCGAAGAAGACTTCGATTGTTTGCTTTACTTCTGGAGAGTCATTGGTTACTGTCTCGGAACTGACGATCGCTTTAACCTCTGTTCGGGAACTAAAGAAGAAGTCATCCAATTGTGTCAATTGATTTATTGGAAGGATTGGTATCCTCGAATCGTTAGCCAGCCTTTGGAATGTCCGGCGGGTGAGGAAATGGCAAAAGGGATTTGCCTAGCTATGAATAAACTGGCCAGGTTCATTAATTGGAATGTTCTAATGAAATATTGGTTTCCTATTCTAAATATTTCGAAAACTATTGAATTGCAATCATTTTCAGAACATTTTTGGTATAAAATAATCAATTTTATAATGAATTACTGCACAAAACTATCTGTGGGCCGATTTGTGCTGACTCTGGCCGCACGGCTCAGCATTTGGACTGCCACTAAACTCAAGAATTATAAATATGAAACCCTCAAAAAAGA
>JAQGCS010001273.1:0-14732 GCA_034702105.1 Fuscozetes fuscipes
GTCTTAAATGTCTTAACTGTTTTGATCATTGATTCTTGCGTCCCATACTTTTGTGAGATAAATGCAATTTATTTGATTAAGTTATTTCAAATAGTTTTCTAACAATTAGCATTTCAGAAAAAGACATACTTACTGGACACCCTGTATATATTTTCTTTATTGTGAATTTGAAAATGTTTTGAATGTTATGTTCCGACAGAAAATCCTAACTCTCTTTCAGTTATGAAGTAATGCAATAATTATAATAAAATTATTGCTTAAATGACTTTGAAAATGAGCTATGATTTCATAGCTAGCAATACGTGAAACTCAACAAACAGTTAGGAATATGTATTCGGAAATAAAATGCCCACAAAAAGTGATTATGGTTTGAAAAATAGTTATTTAAAAATATTAATAACAATTATATTCATAGACTCTCAGAAACAATAAAATTATTACTAAAAGTGATGTAAAAATAAAAACTTTTTATTATATAAATATAATATAAGTTTAGCCCAAAAGTCAGATAATATTTAATGAAAAATAAGATAAAAGTAATCATAAAATTCCTACATAAGAGTCAGGGCTCTAATTATTGTCAAAATCGCGTTTGTATTGTATGTGAAAATCACCGAAACTAATACCAGAATTTCATATAAAAACAGTGCTTTGGAGGGCTCTGTAGTGACTGTATTTGCACTGATATTCAGGTGATAATAAAATTTTTCGGTTTTATGTCATATTTTGAACAAATAGAGTATAAATATTTGGAAATTTTCGGTTAATCTCAAGAAAAGCAAAACAAACAAAACGGCGATAAAAATATTAAGAATTAAAATGTTGAAAATTTTCAAAAATTGGGCAATATTGGCAAATGGGCAAGCACACTCTTACATAAAACTATAGAACACAGGTATGAGCTTTTGGGAGGCAATCAATCAGAACGAATCTGTAAAAATGTTTGTCATTAAAGCATTCCGTAAGCAAATAATTTATAGCCTCACAAATATTTGACTTCTACTCAACTAAAGGTAGTAGTCGACAGCACAGCACAACCAACTTTGACGTTGTCGGCTCCTAACACTTGTGTGTCTGTGTATGAATTGAGCGCCGAATTACTTAAATTCCAAAATCTAAGAACAGATAATCCTTTTATTATGTCTAAGAGTTAAATGATTTATTTGAAGCCAAAAGTGCGGCCCCTTATCGAAGCCATAATCTGGGAACTAAGTGACCGACCATTTGACTAATTTGACCAAAAATTTAGTTCACCAGAGCTTCAATATGATGAGTGGGGTCTAACTAACTGTGATTTACTAAAACTATTTGCGGCTATATTTCAATTTTTGACTCTCTCTCTCTCTCTCTCTCTCTCTCTCTCTCTCTCTCTCTCTCTCTCTCTCTCTCGAATGCCTCTCTCAAAGCTGAGGGGTTTTTATTCCTCATTAGGAAATTATTGCTGACAATAATCATTAGACAAATGAATGCGTAAATCATTAGCCGAAAGAGAGATCGCAATATATATTTAGTTCAATCAAAAAGGACTGGAATCACAAAAATGGAATTCGTGTTTGAAAGTCATTTCTCGTGAGTTGGACTGACAGACAGAGTGAGAGAGTCTGTAAAAAACCAGTAAAACGAACACTAATTTCAATAATTTAGTAAATGAGCAAAACTCAAAACTAAACACAAAGACAACGCAAACAAACGACAAAAATCATTTCGTATCCAAATTAATGGTTTTCCTTCTGTTATGTAGTCTTAAGAGAGTATAATACAAATAATACATGGCCAAATTTGTAACTACTACCTTGTTTAAATTTTGATTTTTATAAATAATAGGATACAAAGCGAACAAAAATACAAATTATAGTTAAATAGAGTCATTATTCAAGAAGTGATTTATTTTGATGGATCAGTTGAGAAAAACTAACAATTTTTTAGAAATGCTCAGGCTTACAGCGCATTGATAGCCCACCCTGAATTAGTGATAGTTTAGACCAAGCATCTGCAAGACATCGCATCAAAACAAGTAAAAGAGCTTGCTAGCGCTTTCTTTAGACTTTAAACTTGTAGTTTAGAGACTCACCCGAGTGACCAATCTGCCGCGTTTATTGAAGCACACATAGACACCAGCATTAACTGATTGGATGCTTATTCCTATGGTGTCACCATGGTGGGTTTCCAGTGACATAAGGGCTGAAAAACAAAAAATAGATGTAATGAGTAATTGACATCGTTTTGCACAATAAAAGGTATGACAACCAAAACACCGAAACACTCATAAAATGTGAAGAATATCAGTGTTTTCACTGAAACCCAAATCTAATGTATTTTTGTCTGTTTTTTGGCAAGAAAGAACTTTTGGTTTCTTTTTTAAAATATTACATAATTTATGTGTTATGAACACAGGTATATCAGCACAGGTATACAAGCACAAGTAACGACTGGAGAGAAACATGAGGTGAGCGGCAATGCCGATGGAACTCCTAGTGTGACAATGAGCGCCTTAGAGGCCAGTAATTATCTGAAACCATATAAATAAGTGGCGCAAAACAAATGAGGAAAAGAATTCACACAAATATAAGTCTTTGAAACTTTAGATTAGATTTGGAGTCATTCGAGTCTTTCACTCATACCTGCAGTCAAACAGTGTTTTTAAATATGTTTTATGTGTTGTTTGCTGTGCGAAGAACAGCATAAGAACAGCTCTTCTTCACTGATATATTTTCACGTCGAGTGTGAATACATTTAGGGGTTAATAAATGTTAATAATAAACATTTGAACCCATCTATCGGTATATTGCATGCGCTCTACAAGTGATATATCAGGCATTTGTTAAGAATAGCCAAACTGGAGGGAACTCCTACGGTGACAATCAGATAAGGTAGAGGCTGTTCTCAACGTAATTATTTCAATCGCTGTTATCTTTGTTTTTCATTTTACAAATAATTACATAAATTATTAATGTATTTGTTTTTTGAACTGATTTTATTGGATTAGTTTCGAAGGCTTTGAAGGGTCAGAATGAGTGTCGGTTTACGCCATTACTTATTAATTGAAAAAATATTTATAAGGATCAATTACTCACAGAATTGGCTATCGGGCAGAGCTCTGGCATGGACCTGTCCATCGAACGCATGTATATACTGATGACTGCATCGATTAAATAACAAGAATTGTCGTGAAGTGGAGATGTGGTCGGGTTTGGATGATTTTAGCGGTTTGTTCAATAAATGGTTATCGCCATGTATGTCCTTGTCAGTTTTTAAATTATTGATAATTTCACTATTATTTACATTATTTATATTATGTTTATGTCTATGTTTGTGATGATGTGATGGGTTTTCCGGTGTGACCCCCGATGGCAGTGACGACAGTCTTGTGTCGAGCCTGAGCTCCAAATGTTGATCCTCACTATCAGACATATGACGGGTTTCCACCTGAAACACATATTTTAGGCAAAGGTTTGACATTTTTGCGATTATTTCAATGAATCAATTAAAGGGTCAATCGGCTGAGGATCGTGAGGGTTAGCACAATAGCAACACGAGTGGGGGGATATTAGGACACACCTGTAGGACATAAGACAGATTTTGATGACTTACTAAGTGACTTAGGCTGCACAGGTACGTCGTAAGGATGACGGCTTTCAGGTACCTGTTTTACATACAAACGAGAAATTGTTAGAATCAAATGAGGACTAAAAGACTTTCAATTTCTGTTCCCTTATTCTGTGCCGAACCGATCGTCTCAGTTGGGCCCAGAATGGGCTCAGGGAGAGAACACAAATATAATTCAATTAAAAGAATAATAGGACTAAATATAAAGTGCATTATTATTAAATTTTGTTCACACCTGGGAAGAATTAGCATAAGCCGGGACAATATTAGGTTATGTTCGCCAAAATTGAACTTTCAAACTGGTGGTAACTGTGCTGGAAGTCTCTGACCATACAGCCCGTCGGCATCTCTTCCAACACCAAACACAATAAGTCAGGCCTACAATGGATTCAAATGAATAAAAGAGTGGAAAATAAGTCAAATATTCGATACATTCAATTGAATTGAGAGTAAAATACGGATCAAGTATTCAATTCTTGATATATGTATTTAATGTATTATAAGCACTAATTCGACTAAAATATAGCTAAAGAGTGTTAAACCACTCTTTCAAATACACATAATAAGGATTAGGGGAGGAGTGAGAAAAATATTCGAGTTTTTTCTAAATCAATGAAATAGTATCGAAGTATAGAATAAGTAGAAAAGTTTATTTTCTGGTAAATACTTTGTATTGTGTTTGAGTCAACTGTGCCTTTCAGTAGTTACTGTAGTAGTTGAGTATTTCATTGAAAATGTGATAATCCGTTCGCACACATAAGTATTTCCTTGTAATGTAATTTACTTTACTTTTTCTTCACATCAAAAAGTGATTAAAAAGTTTTTTATCGTTCATTTAAAAAAATATTGAATAACTTTAAGGCGATATTTATAACCGAAACACACGAATCATTGAAATCAATAGTCATTAATAATTCATTAAGTTATTTATACACTCATTATTAAATTAAAGCCATTTTCACTCAATTATTATTAATAGCAATTAACAATTCAGAATTCAATGTTAGAAATGGTTGGCGGACTAAGTTGTAGTAAGTTGTTCAGGTGAGTTGACATTAGCACAAACTAAAGTAACAGAACAGCGACAGTCCTATTATAAAACTGCGAGTTCTAAGTGTGAGTCCCCAGGAATTGTCAGAATCGAGTGTCGCTCATAATTGTGAAGATTGTGAGCGCTTTAACACAAATGAAAACTTTTGAGAATATATTTCAACAATATATTGAATACAACTTTTGGCTCTCATTCCAAGTTTACCTCTAAATTAGAAGTGACGGTGGAGTGACTGTGGAGGTCGTTCGACATACACTAACAGCGCAATCAAACTGTATGTGCGAGAGTCAAACGCTAGTAGTATAATGAGGTGCGCCTCAAAGCACTATCCACAAGGACACGTGATTTCTTTCGCGATCGAATCAGCAAGCAGAAACCATTGCATACTTTGCCCTGACGTATTGCTAGTTTATCGACGCGAAAGAAATCAACCTTTGGATCAGAAGTTAGAACACAAGAATCTCTTTCTCTCTCATTATTTTTCTGCTCATTTAACTCAAATACAGACTGAGTATAATATGAGAAACTAATTCAGTTCTGAACAGTTAAACGAGCGTTAAGTCTGAAAATATTGCGAATATTGCGATCATCTCTTCTTTTTTCGAGTCTTAGAGTCTTTTCTTCAGATTTGCCGCACATTCCAACAAATTTCTAAAAGGAGAGTAAAGTCATGTTTTGCAGTCTCTTTGTATTAGTTCAGGTATAGACAGTATAGACACTGAGCCACAGAAAGAGCGTCGGTATGTTATTTCATGACTTGTTAGTCAATAGCAGGGTTACCAAGAGGGTATTTCTCAAAATCTATCTTAGTTTGAAATTCTGAAAAAATAGTGCCAAGATCAAAGCAAAAATGGAATCTCAAACACTTAAAACCTCTAGACTCCCGAGAACTTTCCATTGATTGGAGATTGCAAGTTATCTATTAAATTTGAGATAAATCAAACACAATTTAGTTTAAAATCAGTGCAATTTCAGAGTGAAAGGACGGCCTCTCATTTACTTCCGGCAACCATTTTATTGCACCCATGTTCACAAGAAAAACGCTTTTCTATTACCTTAGGCTTAAGATTGGGGAACCCTGGTCAATACACACGAGAAATGTGTAAAAAATAGTGATCAGTGCAAAAATTGATATTCATGCCGTTTTCCGACCCTATCGCCAATTATCCAGAACTCAGCCATCTCTGCCTCAGAGGTGTTAAACTAATAGCACAGATACTAACAATCAGTGTTAGTATTGGTGCGAAAATAGCCCCAAAATAAGTAATAATGTAATAGTAATGACAGACTAAAAAATATCGCTTATTATCTGCTTATGATTTGATGAGTACTTCTCTTATCGTAATTTTAGACTTGACTTAACATAACTTCCAAAATATTTCACTTTTATTACAAAAATACGAGAGAGAGAGAGAGAGAGAGAGAGAGAGAGAGAGAGAGAGAGAGAGAGAGAGAGACTAGTTCAATTATACCTACAATTGATCCCGAGCCTAAAGCATTCCGGTTTTGAGCCCGAGCATCTTCAAAGAAATAAAAATGTTGTGGTTTATCATAGAATGTTTACCGCACTTCAGATTGCTTTCCAAAAGAATGGGCCAAATGTATACTCTTGGCAAAATTATTGGAATTTATTAGTGGAGGTAATGGGATAGGTTGGATTTGTTTAAAAACATATTTGTATTCATAGCTTGTGATGGAGCAAAATTTGAGTCTAGTTTACTCTATTATTATTCGGGTTAAGATATATTCATCTATTCATTGAAAGTATAACTGTTTTGCCGTTTGAGACATCATTTAAATAAAAAGCAATTCATTTGAATTCTTCAGTCAAACAAACCACGACTCATAAATATTCCGGTTGAAACTATTCCTGCTAAACCAGATCTAACAATAAAATTGAGATACAAATTGTATAAATTGAGGCCATTATCTAAAGTAATGTCTGCTGTAATCATAATTTTCAATAACAAAAATAAACAAGATGATAATTTTGTATAATCAAATACTCAGATTACTATGTAAGATGAGCTCGAACTTGTGTCCATTTCTAATTACGAAAGGCTATAAACTGTGTCGATTATATATTGATTATATAAGACCAGGAGTCACTTATTATTTATAGCAAATGCTTGAAATGATAGATAACTTTATAAATATAATATCGAATTATAAGGCAATTATCGAATTTCTAATACACGACATTAGTCGTGGAAATTAATAGCTATTAGGCTATGAACCGACAATAATCGCACGAAACAGTTACCCACCATTCTTGATAGGCAAGACCAGAGACCCAGCACAACACAGGCTCAATGAACCGTCACATTAACTTCATAACAGATGCCTAACGTTTAACAGTTAGTTATCTCTTCTCGTTTTGAACAGATTTTCTATTTATTCGCAATTCAATAAATAACTCGAAGAGAAAACGTTTTTTCTTCTTTCGATGCAATTTCGATGCAATTCATCATTTTTTAAATACCAGTCATTTCTCGCATGACTTGTTAGCCAACTCTGGCTAACACTAAATCCGGTATTCAATAAGAAGGAGAGAGAAAGAGAGGCAATACATGTATTCCGTACAACATTTTCATCTATTTTTTGCGCTTCACTGCAACCATTAAAACATATTCTCACCTGTTATTCACTATTCAAATGAAAATTTGTTTCCAGGTTTTAATCATTTTTCGTGTCAACTGACCGACGACTTAACGCTCAAAATCGTGTTCCAAACGAATCGGATTAAACTAACAATAAAGTGATAATAGTTTCGGTGATTAATCACTAAACAATTGCGTAAAACTTATGGCAAAATAGTTTTCATGAATAACATAACTCATGTCCGCAAATATTGAAAGTTATTATTTCTAAACATAACTTCAATGATAAATAAAAATTTTGATTCCGGTGATGACACAAATACCACGAGTACTTTAGACTTCAATCGATTAATTATTTTTTTCACTTTTGGTTTTTCTCATTCTCGATGTGTGTCTGAAATTTATTACTCATTTCCTAAAGTAATTGCGGAACAAATCAAATGCTTGACTTAAATAACTACTAATTCATTCGGGTTTTGGCGAAATGAGAAAAATCGCCTCAAAAAACACTTCAACTTTCGAAACATTTGATGACTTTCTTAATTAACATTACTTTTAGATTCATTTAAACTCTGGGAACAATTTTTTCCCGCAATAGAAAAGAACCAAAATTGAGATATAATAACGAAAGTGAAGTCAATCATAAAGAAAATCATAAAAAAGTTAATTGCGATATAACTTCAAAGCGAAAGAACATTAAAATTGATGAAAAATACAACGAATATACGAAATACCTTTTCATAGCTTAGATAACATTGAAATTTATTAATTACTTTGCAGTCAAAGGTAACGAATAGAGAATAGAGAAGAAATATTTCAAAATCTGTTTTCAAAATTGTTAGCATGGCAAGTGTCCAGATATTTTGATACCCATTATTCTCACTCATAACAAGTTGTTTATAAGTAGTTTCGACCAAACATTCACTGAAATAATATATATTACAGTAATTATCAGCAAATGAAATGCATTTTCCGACTGTTTCCAATTGGAGAGAGAGAGAGAGAGAGAGAGAGAGAGAGAGAGAGAGAGAGAGAGAGAGATTGTTGTTATTTGGAGCCAAACGCCAAAAGTTTTGCACTCCTGTTGTGTTTGTCAGTCGGGAATATCGAGTCTAATGATGTTCACCACCAATAGGCCAGACATGAGAGGCATACACACACTTGGACTCACCGTTGGACTCACAACTGGACTGTTAAGAGTCCTAAACTTAAAATATCGGCACTTCTCGTAGTATTGAAGTCTTTAGTACTTCAATGGTTTGAATAAAATGTATTTTGAAATACAGTGAAGTCCTGATTGAGTAAAAGAGAGTCGAATTTTTACGACCGAAAACCACTTTAAAAATTTATCTGAAGTGCTATTTCACTACTATTCCAATACTATTCCAAAACCAATTCAGTGCCTCCTTTGCACTCTGGCGGTGGTGCCATCGCAACAGCATTCCGGTGATCAGGAGGTGGTAGAGAATCAATGATACTGCCCTACACATATGTGTTATACCTGTGCACCTCAGCTATAAAAGGAAACCCTTTTAGCCGCCAGAGTTTCAACAGATTTCTCTTATGTTTGACTCAAAGTTTGTGTTTAAATATTGTATCGCTTCTGAAAATTAGAGACTTAGAGATATACATAAGACTATGAAAGCCATATGAAAGGAACCGCTCAATCACTGGTCAGAATTTAGTATTTTTCATAAAGAAGTGCTCTTGTCATTGATTGACTGAGTGAGAGCACAGGTAGACGGAGTAAATGCGAGTAAAACATTCACAATTCAAAGTAAAAATAGGAGTGAATTGTAATAAAAATTAAATACTTTTTGCTTTTTGTTCAAACAATTTAAACGAAAGGCAATCATAAATATGGTTAAGACTCTCAACAGCACAGGTATGAAACGGTCTTATAATCAATGGGAGGTTTAGTGTTAAGGCAGTGTTTGTTTTAAGAGCTTTTAAATAATTTATTAAAAAAGCCAATACTCGGCACTAAATCTGAAACTTAGATCACTATCTCTCGCAAAAGGGATAGACTTCGAGATCAGTAATTATCAAATTTAGTGATGAGATGGGCGTCAACCCCCCAGTGCTCGTACTGTTTATAGTGTTTCTTTGCTAAAACAAACAAGAGTAAAAAATACTGTTCAATTCTACGCCTACTGATTGTAAATATGAACAAAAAGCAACTCTTCTGTCAGACAGTCAGAGCCAAACCTAAAGCACAGCTCCGGCACAATATTTGTATAGAAGTTGTGCACAAGTGTAGCCGAAATTCCATTTCGGTGGTAATGGATAGCCATCGGTAGGAAGTATTAAAACTATCAACACGTCAGCCATATATATGCTAATCGACATAAATAAAGATTAACTGCTTTTCGTCTAAAAATTGCACAAAGGTTTGAAAATTCCATTCTATTCCTTCAGACAAACACCTGAACAGTTTTTTATGGCGTTAGAGATGAACAGAATTTGTGAAACTATTCCAAAAAGTGGCGAAAATTACTTTTGATTTTTACGATTCCAGCAATTAATTGATTATAAGGTTATTCGAGTTCTCATAAAGAGCTGTAAGAAAGCCATAAAAAATATCAGTGCAATGGAGGGCTTGGACTCACTCAGAGACCTGTCACTAATTTTGAGCGTAATTTAGGACCCGATTGCTCAGAGTAAGAAGAGGCATAAGATCTGATAACTGGCAAAACATTTAATGGTGTTGTATATCAATGTTGGCGTAATCGATGCATAAAATAGGAACCATCTTAAGACTAAGTGGACTCACTGTCGAAGAAGTCGTCTTAAGTGCTCGACTTAATTGTATAAATTGAGGTATTCTTCGCCATTGCGTTAGTTAAGTGGTTCGTAACAAAAAAGTCTTGTAAACAGAGGAGGGTCTCTCTCTCTCTCTCTCTCTCTCTCTCTCTCTCTCTCTCTCTCTCTCTCTCTCACTCTCTCTCTCTCTCTCTCTCTCTCTCTCTCTCTCTCTCTCTCTCTCTCTCTCTCTCTCTCTCTCTCTACCGTTCCATCAAATGATAGGAGCGGTGCGTGTAATGCAACAAATAGATAGGGACGACACCGCAATGTTAGGCTATGAGTACAGAATATATGGATAACAAAACTTTCGCCACTCTTTAGATTAAGAATTTTGATAAAAGTCTTCGGCAAACGATATCTTAGTGTATATCTATGGCACTAAATGAGTGGCTCAGAGGGTGGAGCTGTTAACGGACTGCACAGACCGAGTGCTGACAATAGATATCGATTTTTGGATTAACTTTTTAGGCACTTAAGCAAATGTCCGTTTGTGAGGATGTTTGTGGGGAGGGGTGGTTAGGGGTGACAATTGGTTAAAAAAGTTTTTTTATGCTGTATTTAGTGTTTTGTTGGCTATATTTCACTCAACGCTATCTTATCGGCGAAGATATTTGGAAGCGATAAGTCTGGAATATGTGGTGGCGAACGGCCAGCACACGAGAAACACACTGTCTGTGGCACAGACTCTGTGCTCTGATGTCGAAACCAAGTGATTTAAGTGAAAAATTCCAAGACTTGACTCAATTGATAAGAGTTTATAAGAGGCGATACCGAGAAATGGCGTAAAAATCATGTGAATAATTGTGATGCCATTGTCAACAGCGCGGGTGTGGGGGTTGTGTGGGTGGTCACCATCGGTCATGTCGTGTGTGCGCACAACAAGATTTAGTGCCTAAGGTCTGGACGACAATAATTTATTGACAATAAATTGTCGACAATTTCGAAAAAAGTTAATCAAATGTTTATTGATTTGAGTGAAGAGACGTTTGATTTTTTATTTCACTATTTTTTTGTAAATTCCGATAAATAAGAAAAATCCGGAATAAAATTTCCGAATTTCTCTCAACTATTGAAATAAATGTCTATTTTTAGTGAATATAAATGATTTCATTAATACCTGTCTTAAAATTCTTATGTTTATTAACCTTTATTTTCTGGAAATTCTGACAATAAAACTAAATGACAGTAAATATCAAATCAAGAATTTTTATGTCGCTTTACGTCATATTCAGTGTATAGTTATTTAATGTCATTTGAATCAAAATATTTGATTGAAATCGCAATCAATATATAATCCTTTCGATAAAATTGTAATCTAAGAGCTATTTCGAGACAACAAAATATTTTAATCCATTTATTAACATTAATACCAATCAATTTTATCGCATGGATGAGAGTACTGCACATAAAATGCATTCGACATAAAAGAGTCTCAAACCGACTGACATATAATAACATAATAAAAGGGGAAAATTATTTCATTTATCTCTAATTTGAATCAACAGATTCCTGAATTTCATATCAAAGTTCACATAAAAACAACACAAAAAAGAAATGAGGAGAAAAAGAATTGATAGCAAAGAGTTATGTTCAACAAAACTGCTTGACATTCAAAATATCTAACTGAGTAAGATAAATTTCAAGAACTTCATTTGAAATCATAAGTAATATTAGAAAGGAATTTTTCTAATCAGACAAAATTTTATGCCTTTGTTAGAGCACATAATTATGAAATAAAGAGATGTAGTCTCAGAAGACGTTTCAGATCCGGTACTACATCAACCTGTGCTGTCTGTGCGGTTGATATGACCACAGAAATACCACTCATATCAATGTATTGTTATTAAACATCCTTGTTATTATAAACACATTAACATTATTGTTAATGAATTATCTAATATTAATACTCTTTTAATCGATATAAGTTTATTAACTAATTTCAGTGAAAGACCTTTTTCTTTGAGTAGAGATTTGTTGAAAGTCACAAGACTTGAAAGACTGCTCTCATAATTTTCATACACCCAAACCTCAAAATTCATATCTGGATAAAACTTTTTCAACGCAAACAAAAAACAATTTTATGACTAAAATAAATCATTTGTTAATCAAAACAATTTAAAAGCCATTAATCAAAGAGAGGACTCTTTTTGTTGTTCGTAAGCCTCACATCATCTCTGCCTTTAATTCTGTAATAATTTGTAATTAAAGTCCATTAAGAACTAAATTAACATAAATCTAAGGGTAAGGAAAGGAATTCATATATGATTTTGGATTAAATTAGCGAAAAATTTGAGCCAACTCTCAGTAACTCTCAGGTAAATCACAAGTTGTTTATTAATTAGATTAGAAACCGGACTATAATCTCGAAAGCAATGATTGCAAAACATATCGCATAACAAAACATACAAAATGTAATTTCAAAGGCGTTTATCAGAATATAATCGCATTTAAAGTGCAATACCAGAGAATGAGATATAAAGAGATAATTGGAGTTCCAGGCATTCTTAAATAACGATAGCACAGGACTAATGGCCGACCCTTACTATGTCTTGACTCGTAAATTATATTTGGTTTTCAATAATAATAGTTATCAAGAGTTTCATTGAATCGGTATATCATTTAATATTATATTATATTAGAAATCAGAGACAAATTGAAATCAAAGAGAAATTTGTTTTTAAGTAACGAATACTCTTTAAAAATATTATAATTTTTTCATCTTTCAGATAATGATCGCCAATAAAAGTCACAGAAATTTATTAATGATCGTAAACTAGGCATAAAACTCAGGGATAAACTATAAATCAAATCGATTGCACTGTAAGGCACTGTAAGAGAGGACCAATGAATTTAATTGAATTTTTGTTTCTTTTTGCTCTTGGCATCGTATCCAAAGTTAGGGTCCGGTCACAGAATTGCCAAATATTAAATTATGTAATAATTATTATAATTATATTTTAATAAAAAAGCTAATTGTTGTGGTACATTATGAGTAACACAAAACAATAGGTATTAATTAAAGAATTTTTTCCACTCTTATGGATAGCATTCTCATAGAACAACATGGGTAATTGTCTTACATATAATGATTATGTGTTCGCTCAAAACAATTCCTCTTAAATCATAAATTTTGTGTTTTTTCTCACTGAAGGCATTGAACACTAAATAACAGTCTATTGTTAACGAAGTGAAAAATAACGCCAACAAAGACAAGAACCAAGAATATTTTTTCTCACTTTTCTCCCAGAGGTTGTTCCTAACCTATTTCTCTCTCTCTCTCTCTCTCTCTCTCTCTCTCTCTCTCTCTCTCTCTCTCTCTCTCTAGAATTAATTCCCTGATTAGTCAATCAATAAATGACATCCTGTGTTCAAATAAATGACATGAGTGAGAATTGTGGCCATAATTAGTTTGTGAGACAAATAGTATCATTAATGAAAATGAATCATTCAATGCATTTAATGAAAGCCACGAAAAAGGATTTGATTAAAAATGGGATTTAGTGGACAAACAAAGAGAAAATGTTTTAAAATAATTGTTTGAAATTCTTTCTCACTTTAATTGAACGCAAATGATTGAAACCATAGGTGAAGGTCTATCAGCTCTTATCGGAAGACCATTCAAATGGCCGATTGCTTGATGTGCGGCGAATGAGCACTCATTCATTTGGTTGGGATGTGTTTTATGTGAAGTCAGCGGTAATCGATTGGCTCAACAATGAGTCGACTAATTATGGTTTGTTTAACATAACTCCATAACAACCTCTTATTTGCATACTTTTCATATTTAATTTCAGTTTTAATTTTATTTCATTCATTCGTTTCATTATATATTAATAGTTTTTCTGAAAGATTTCCTTTACAGTTATATTTTCTTTGAATTGAACTTGTTTGAATTAAAAGAAGATTCTTTTACCGAATCTAACTTTCATTTAGTAGATAATTTAGTGTTAACACAACCAAGTTCTTCAACTCTCCATATAAAGTACTAAAATTTTTCTTAAATCTGGTCAAATAGGGGCACGGTATCCTGTGAGTCTAGCTATTTCAGAAATTATGCATGGTCTTGGTAACATGCCACAAAACAAAATGTAAAAACTTATACACTGAAGAATTTTAATTAATTGGACAAAAGTTTAAAAATAATAAAATAAGTACAATGTATCAAGCACAATATTATGGAAAATTTTTTAACCTTACCACCCCTAGACCCTCTCTAGAAAATTTCTGAAGGACTACCCACTAGATGTTGAGTCAAATAAAAGAGAAGAAAAGATTATTTTTGCCACAACTCACTCAAAATTCTATTTCCTCTGATTATAGAATTACATAATAACTCTCTGAGTAATCATTTAATCCCTTAATTAAAGTCAAATGAAAGCAGCTCCACCACAATTAGGCTTTGAAAGGAATCCCTAAGCTCTAGGAATTCTCTAAGATTCCCAGTCACTTAAGGGAATTATAACAGATTTAGGGCCTGATTAAAAAAGAAGGGAAGTGAATGGGGATTCACTATTAGGAAAACGAATCGTTTCAATCCCTAAACCCAGAGATGCTGAAGGGGGTATAGCCCAAATACCCCCTAGTTTTTGGTCCCGACGAGACCCCCCTAGATTTGAGGCAAATCGGACCCCCCGCAAACGCGAGGTGGTAAATTTTTAGGAAAAATTATC